>VWZN01009846.1:1182886-1203396 GCA_013396955.1 Regulus satrapa | reverse complement strand
GGTGCCCGGCGGCAGGGCCGGCGCCGCGGGGCCGGGCGCGAACCTGCTGGTGCTGCCTCGGAAAGAAAGTTGCCGTGCGGGGAGTACCCCTTCCTCGCTGCCCGTGAAGGACGGGGCGCGGCCGTGCGGGCACCGCCGCGGCCTCCACGCGTCGTGGGCAGAGAATCTCCAGCGGGCGGGAGAAGGCGAGAGGCCGCCGGGCTCGGTGGCTCGCGTGGGGGACAGGAGAGGGTGCAGGTCTGAGTTCCTGACCTCGCAGATGCTCAGGAGCCGAAGGGACGAAGCCGCAGAGGTCGGCTGAGGTGACCTCCCTCGTCTCTTCGCAACTTCAAAAAAAAAAACATGGATCCCATGATTCTACGGATAGAAGCGGGAAGGGACAGCCAGCACAGCAGACGCAGGAGGGTGCAGTGGAGGGCCACGATGATAAAGGGACTGAAGCATCCCCCTTAGGAGGAGAAGCTGAAGGAGCTGGGTGTGTTTAGTCTAGAGAAGAGAGGGAACCTCATTAATGCATTTGGTTATTTCGTGGATGGTGTCAGACTCTTTTCAGTGGTGCCCGGTGACAGGACTCAGAGGAATGACCATAAACTAAATCACAATAAGTTTCGCCTCAACCTGAGGAAGAACTTTGTTACACTGAGGGTGGCAGAGCACTGGAACAGGCTGCCCAGGGAGGTCATGGGGTCTCCCTCTCTGGAGATTTTCAATCCCCACCTGGACATGTTCCTGTGTCACCTGCTCTAGGTGACCCTGCCTTCGCAGAGGGGTTGGACTGGATGGTCTGCAGAGCTCCCTTCCAACCCAGATGATTTTGTGATTCTGTGAGCTAAGCTCACTGCCGTCTGGATGCTGCATCATTTAGGCAGCGGGGTTTTGTGCTCCTCCTGGAGTTTGGTGCCCCTGTGCATCCAGAGAGAGAAATCCAGTTAAGTCTTCCGGGGACAAGACTGGAATTTAATTTTGAGTTTCGGATCTGTCACAGGAGCACTACTTTTTATTGAGTTATTTGTTTGCTTTGTAATAAATTAATTTATTACAGATAAAATGCAAAATATCAGAAAATTAAATAATACAAGTAAACTGTTCAAAAACCAGCAGAGATAATACATTTATACAGTACATCTGGCAAAACATTAGGTTAGAAAGAATTACATTGTTTTGGTATTGAGTTCAACCGGGAAATCAAGTTTGAAAGCTTTTCTTGTCAGTGAGAGTATATCAATACAGACAAGGAAAAGGCATAAAATGCACTTGTGTTTTGTTGCTTCGTTGCAGCATCGCATTGCATAGTTTATGATTAAAGTAGATAGCATCCAAACAAGTCTCTTCTTAATATCTTAAAATCTGAAGGAAAACAGAGGTTGTGATATCTGGAGTTGGGTTTTGAATAATCCTGTTAGGGTTTTGCAGAGTGTTTTAGCACTGGACACAAATTTGATACAGGATTTTTTGTGTCAATTTCTTTCAAATTTTAATAGTGTTTTATTACCTGGAGAGTTCAGACTAGAAATTTAGGAAATAAAAAAAAATCGGATTAGTCTAAAAAGAGACAAAGTAAAATTGCCTAATTTCTTTAAATAGTTCTGAAACTGGACGGAAACATTTTTTATTCTAAATGTTACGAGATTTTTTTCTGTTTCCATGCTAATTTGTTTCTATGATTAAGTGAAATTTCCGTTTTGTACTTATGGGGAGGACAACTTACAGTCAGTTCCAGTGGATTTGAGATGAATACTAATTTTTATGAGTTAAAAACTTTGTGTGTAGAAGGGGTAGCCTATACGTGTCCAATGCAATTGTAGCAAACACTTTTTTCCTCCCAGCTGTGTGTAATTAAAACTGCTTGTGTATTTTCTTTAGTAGAGCACACTTCAAAAGTTACCTGTTCTAGTGACTTTGAACAACTTTGAAATTCTCAAATATTAGGAAAAAGATTCTTAATGTAACTTAAAACCTAACTTTACAAACCTTAAAAAGAATGGGTGACCTTTACCAACTGGCTGTTATGGAGTAACATTTTATGAAACTTTGTGTATTGTGCATTTGTACAATGGATAAAATAGTATTTAGTTCTAGTTATTGTAAGTGCATTTATTCTTGGATCACGTCTGTTTGGACAGGGACAGCGTAGTTATCTTGTTGATATCAGGGAGCAGAGTGTAAAACAGCCGTAAGGTGTAACCCTCTTTTTCTGGATAAGCGGCCCCGTCCCACGCAGAGCTGGGGACGCTTTCTTGGAGGAGGCGCATGCTCGTGCTCGTTTGTCCGCAGGGAAACTTGGGCTTGAGCTCTGGAATGGGCAGTGGGGTAAGGTGGCAGCTGGCAGTGTGACCGGGGGAAGGAGTGTCCTCCCTGCAGCCGGGGAGTGACTGCCTGCCCTGAGTACAGGGCGTGAGGAGCTGCTGGCACACCGCCTGCTTTGCCCCAGGAGAAGTTTGATGCGCTGGCAGGGGCAGTTGTGACTAAAAGTCACTTTGAAACTACTTACAACTATGTTTCTAAATGCCAGCTACCTTACACTGGAGCTGCCCGGCCTCCCCGCTCCTTTGTGGTGTTGGGGTTGGTTGGCGTGTTTCAGCGGAGGATTCTACCAGGAGAAGAATTCTGTTGTAGTTGAGGGCAGAGGCTGCTGGTGCACCGAGGATGTGCATGCCCTGCTTAGTTTAGGAACTGAAAAGTAGGTGATGAGTGGACACGAACTTCTAAGGCTAGGAAATAGGAGGACCAAGGAAGTGAGAGGGGGCTATTCAGTTTGTGAGAAAAGGAGGTAAATACAGCAGTAACTTGGAGACAGTTTTGGAGTGTTCTAGTACTATGTGATTTCATGTATATCCTTAAATTAGGTCCTGTTACCTTTACTTACCAAGTAACCTTTTTCATTACGCTGCTTAAAAGCTGGTGCTTTGCATCCAGCCTGGTTTTGTGCACATCTGGTTCCTGTCTCGCTGCAGGCTTGCTTCAGTGACACTGTTGGAGTGAGTGAGAAAGGGGTGAGGTCTTATCTTAGAAACACCTTGAGTCCATTAGACCGGAATTATTAAAAGACAGGACAAGTTGAGGTCCGTTGTGTGAGGTTAGGCATTTGTGATGCATATTGAGATTATGCAGAATCTTGGCTTTCATTTCCAGTAAAAAAATAGTATCTGGCATGTCAAGCTGCAGAGATAACCTTCCAAGCATGACCTGAGCTAAAGTGATGCCTGCTTGAGGCTGATGTGCCTGAAGCCCAAATGTCACCCTTAACTGTTTAACTACAAACCTTTGTTTGGGGTTTTGAATGAGGGTTGGTGTAGGTACCAAAGCCCGTGGGATTTGTAATTGAGTAATATCTCTGTATTGCTGCTTCTGAGAAGAGAAGGCACTTACAAAAGGAAAATGGATTGTGAAACAGACTTCAGAAGGAAAAGAAACAGAAAGCATAAAGGCAATACTTTTGGAAAGTAATTTTTCAGTATGCTCTTCTATTGGTGGATATGACTGTTATTAAATAGTAAATTAATTGATAGGAAAGGTGATTTTATTTACTCGATCTCTCAAGAATTAATTTTGTTTATTGTGGCACCCTGTATTGTGGGCTGGATAAATGTGATCAGCTGTTTTCTGAGCTGTAAACAAGCTAGTTTGTACCAGGCAAGAAAATGAAAAACACATGGAGCATTAGCTTAACTTTTATTTCTCCCTTCATTAATTAAAGTTAGGCTTTTGTGAATTTTATGGAAGAATGTTTGAGAAACTTTACTTTTCTTCTTGCTTAAATCTTGTTTTAAAATAAGCTCAGCAGAGATCAATTCTTTTTAAACAAAGTTAAAAAGAAAGCTTGTTTTTTATACCATCAGCATAGCTTATGAAAGGACTATTTAAAATCCATGAAAGTGTCAGTTTTTCATTGTGGAGATCATGTGGAATATAATGTAAATGGTGGAAGTAAAATATGTAGCTGTTCTCATAAGAGTGAGATGATGACCTAACTCAAAGTTACTGTCGTTTTCAAATACAACTTTTCTTCCTTTCTGTTTTATAAATGCTACTTGCATTGCAAAACAGACAACAGTAATTCAGTGTTAAATGAGATTTGTTTGATAACAAGTTATGGAAACTGGGAATCTTGAGTCCTGAGCACTGTGAATAACCATATCCCTTTAGCAATAATTATCTCACATTTTTTGCCAGGTTTATGGCTACTAATGACTTGATGACAGAACTGCAGAAAGATTCTATCAAGCTGGATGATGACAGTGAAAGAAAGGTGGTGAAGATGATTTTGAAATTACTGGAAGATAAAAATGGTGAGGTGCAAAACTTAGCTGTCAAATGGTAGGTATTCTTTTTCTGTGATGTAAAGAATTGTATAATGACTGAACAATATAAAGCACTTTTGAAAACTCAAATGACCACTGCTACACAAAATAATTTTGAAATTGATGTCCACAAAGGAACCCTTGTTCTTGTAGATTACTTGCCTTAATTGCTGTAGTGTAAAAACCTATGTTTTGTTGACACTGGGGATTAATATTTGGGGTTTCAGGCACCAGATAGCACATGCAGTCCTTTCTTAAAGTATTTGAGTGACACACTTATCCTTTGGTGATAATTCTTGATTGCTAAATAGATACATATAGGTTATAATTTAGTGGTAGTTGCCACGTTGATACTTGATGGTGAGACTTTAGATGATGTGCAGGGGAAGAATCGTGGTATTGGAGCTGTTTTCAAGCAGAGAAGAAAACATGAAATAGGAAATATATGGCCTCAGTTATCAAATGTGGAACTAGCCTCTTCACTAACGTTCAGAATACTGTATTAAATTGTTTTACAAGCTTTACAGAAACTGTAAATGTTTTATGGGATCAGGGTGTGCTTACTTGTGTTTCATAGACTTCTGTTGCTTCACTGCCCTCTCTTCCTCACTTTGTTGATCTTAGTCACTTATGGTGTGACTTTTCCAAAGCATCCCTTGAAGAGGTGCTACATTTCTTAATACTTTTTGTTCTTGGCCATTCTGACTTTTTGTGTGCTTGAGAGAGGGCCACTTTGAAGAGGTGTGTAGCGTTCCTGGGAATGTTTCTTGTTAGTGAGCTCAGGGTTTTTTTAAATACTCCATATATACTACTTCTATTCTGTGAGGCACGCATTGAAGTAAACTTGGTACACAGGACCTTGAGGAGTTTCACGTTGTGACGAGCCTAGTTTGTTTCAGCTTGTTATTCTTCGTAGTTTGCCCTGTCAGATTAGCAAAGCAGAAAAAGGCTGTGCTTTTGTACTTCGAAGCAGTGCCTGCTTCAGCTTCTGAAGTGTTGTAAGTGACGGTAACCAAAACCTTGCACGGACAGACTGGTGTAGGAATGTCGAGTTTCAAGCCAGATATTAGCGATATTAGCGCTCTAATTGTCACTCCTTTTTTGTTACTGTCCCCAGGGGTGCAGTGTTGTTGGAATGTGTCTTACCCACCTCCTCTTCCGAACCACACGAAATACTCCCTTTCTTTTTAATTCAAACTCCTGTAATGTCTGAGCTGCTTAGGGTTTCATGGCTTTGAAACAGATTGCTTGTACTCAATCAGAAGAGCTTATGTGCAGTGGCATTTTGCAGAAAAGTTGCATTTTAGCATAGATGCAATACTCATTTCTAATGTACATCATGAAAGTCACGAAGTTTAGATTAATGCACATAGACACCTGTATTGTGATCTTTAATGGCAGTGTTAGAATTTAGGATCTAAAGTACAAGTAATGCTTAATAAAACATTAAAGAAAGATTGCAAAGGGAACAGAATGAGAAAATAGATAGCTTTCTGTCTGTGTGCACATCCTGTTCTTATTAACAGTTCTTCAATTTTTAAAGTTTACTTTGATATATTGGTAAAACTCTTGGATTTAACTAATGTGACTAGATCTGTTTCAAGTTGGAGTGTTTTTGAGAAATCCAAATAATGGTAAGGAACAGTGTTAAATTTACTTCAATGGGACAAGAAACATAATGGAAAAGTTTTCAGGTGAATTGTGAACATCTGTGTAGAAGGTGGACATGTACATTCTGGAATGCATCAAGTTGTGGTTTTTTGGTTTTTGTTTGTGTCCCACTCACTTTCAGCCATGCTTTGAATACAAAAAACCTCCCACCACTCTTGTGGTTATTCTTTCCTTAAGGCAGCTTGTACTCACAATACAGTTTGTGACAATTCTTAGCCTAATGCTGCTGCTGCTTCCTGTTTGCTGTTCTTGTTCCTTTTCTCTTCTGATTCTGCTTCTTACCTGGTTTTGTTACAGACTGGTGTAGGGACTTAGTTTCCTTCTGGCTTAGTGCTTTCCTCCTGCACTTTACCCGTTGATAGAAACATTGGTCTGGGTAAAGGATGGGAGGGGCTGAACACTATTAAGCTGTAGGTTTTTAAACACAGTTCAAGTTGATCTGAAGTCTTCCATCTGCTGCAACACTGGGTTTAAGTCTGATTCATTGGGAAGTTAATTTCAGACAGCATTTCTTTTTTTTGCCTTTTTTATTTTAAATATTTTGTGCTCTTGTGGATTTCTGTTAGAGATTTCTTGGCACTTTCAGCTGAGGAAAGTGAAAACTGTGTTTAGATCTCTCTTAATTTAAATGCTGTGGTAAACTTGAGAGACTTATCTGTCAGCAGTAACTTTCATCAGACCTTTGATGACCCATTAAAGTATCAATTCCCTCTCCCATAGGAAGAGGATTTGAGGACAACCCTTACTTTTCAATCTGTGCTTGAGATAGATTCTTCCTTGAGGAAGGGAGAAAAGTGTTGCAGCTTGTTAGGGGAATTTCCTCTCCAGGTAGATCAGTGGAAACGCTCTGAGTAAAACTCTTCTGTAAGAGTCACTCTTTGAAGATTTGATTCTGGGGGTCACTGAGAAAGTCACGTTTGAAACAACTCCGAGCAACTGTAAAGCAGTCTTTATTTTTAGGCAAGTGTAGCAACAAGTGAGCAGTGTTCCTGGGTTTGCTTTATCCTCTGCTTGCTTTCACACTTGAGTAAGAAGAGCTCTATTTGTTAAAATGCCGATGACCTTTCTTCTTATTATCTCTACAAAGCACACTGGGTGATTTTGTTCTTGCTCCTTTCATTTACATTGTGCTGGTTTGGGGCAAGACAAACCATGTCAAAGCAAAGCAGAAGTCAATTTTTGGGTTCATGGGTATTTGGGTAGCTATCGTGCAGAATTATTGTCCAATTCATTTCTGAATAAAAATGAAAATTAATGAGCTGCATAAGTACTCTTGAAGTAAAGCTGGCCTTCTCTGACCTTTAACCCTACAGAAAGGAACTGAGTTTTATTTGTTAAGCTTCTTACTGCAGGCAGTAGATGAAACCTATGTCTGTAATGGCAGGTTGTTTACTTTGTCTTCTTAATTGCACGTAAAATATTAAATGTATTTTCGTTGCCGCCATTTTTTTGAGGGAATGGTTTCTGTTTTACCTGATAGTCATAGGCTGTTTTACCATCAGCCAGTGTGGAAAATGTTCTTACAGCATATCCTTCGTTTATGGCTGTAAGTGTAGTCCAGCATGGTATCCTGTGCACCTTATGGCAGCAGTAGTTGCACTGCCTGTGGCTTATTAAGGTTATGTGCATCCGGTGTAGTCGAGCAGTGTGGTTTGTCTGAGTGTGGGTATTGCTTGTTCCTCGTTGCTGATAATCTTGGTAATTCTCTGTTGGCCCAAATTGCACGTTGTTTCATGTGTTCAGTGTTGCAGTTTGAGGATGAACTGTTCCTCATTGTGAACACTTTGATATTCTGCGGTTTGAACCTACACACAGGAATTTTTCTTGGTTCACACTGTGAAATGTTTCCTGAAACCAGTAAGAAGCCAAACATACCCAAATCTACCTATGGTGGGAAAAAAAACTGTGGGATTAAAGTAAGCACATTCAATGATTCCTCTCTTTTGGTACTGTAGTTTCTCTGCATTTATCAGAGTGACTTCTCTGGGCAGTAGTTCAATATAGGGAGCTCTGCCTGACGCTGTGAGTCTGAGTCATTAGTGTGAACAGGATGATACATGTATTGGCTGCTGTGTGGTTGATCCAGTTCAGCAGCTTTAAAGCTTTTCGTATGCTTTGGTAACACATTGCTGCACATCATGCTATACTAGTTATTTGAATAATGTTGGGGTTTTTTTTGAAATTTCTGAATTTAAATTCTTCCTTGTAAATAAATGTGCTTATTCCCTAGCTGTTAAAAGCTACCAGTTGGAGATTATAATTGATTACGTGTTGGTGTCCAGCTTCCTAATATGGAGCTATGCTATGAACACCTTTATTTCCAAATGTGTGTGGGATAAATGAGACAATGTGTTCCTGTTTATTTCTGTAGGCTGAACGAGCTTTTTACTTTGAGAGAACCGAGACACAAATTATTGGCTAGTGAAAGGGAAAAGATGGAAGAGCACTTAAAACTATCCAAAATGGCCTTTAAGGTTGTAAAATACATGCTTAAGTGCAAAAGCTTTGTAGACAAAAACTGATTTGATACAAGAAGGTTATAGTTTATTTTCAATTTCTGATAAGATTGGCTTGTGATCTGGGACTAATAATTCTTACATGGGTCTGTAAGTGATGTTTACTGACTTTGAAGGCCAGAAAAGCTTGAGGTAATCTTTTGTAAAATTTACTTTGCTATTGTTATGTCTGCTTTGCTGAACTAATTGTTTGAATAAATAGGACTGAAGATGCTGATTTAAGTAAAATATAGCTTAGTACTTTCCAGAAACTGTAATTTATAGTGTGTGTGAGAATATCATTCCAGTGGTTTGGTCATCTTTAAAACTTTAACAAAAAAATGTTTCAGATTCTTAGCTGAGATGAATTTGATTGACTGGCCTTTGCTGTGATTATTGTAATTACTCGTAGGTTGCATTTTAAAAATAAGCATATTTAAATCAGAATAATTCAGTAGTTGTTCAACAGTTCAGGTTTAAAACAAGGGTTTTTTAACCTTGTGTACTGTAGTCTGTTGACTGAAACGCACAAGGAATTTAATTTCTCTGGACTCGTATGGAGTCATACCTTGGAATTCTATAGGTTTCTGTTCAAGTTGACTTGTGCTTGTGTTGCTTGCAAAACTATTTACTATGCACCAAGAGTAGATGTATGCAACAGCGCTGTGAGTAGCCACTGACTGACAGTGGTGTGTATTTGAAGAGAAACTGTATATAGATGTGTCAATGAATCACCGTGAAGGGAAAGCTTGACTGAGGAGTCAAATTAAGTTGTGAAGAAAGCTGTGAGCTTTTTCAGAACTGGAGAAAATGTTTCAACTGCAGCTGGGGGTGGCTTGGTGCATTTGTGTCTCAGAGATAATTATTGATAATAATCTGTGTTTGCAGACGTTTGTGTACAGATTTATCAGGAGTTTTTCAGTTAGAGGCAAAAAGTCTTTACCAGTATTAGTGTTCAGAAATTAATCTAATAATGCATTATTAATTTAACATAATTGAAGCAGTAAAATGACCAGATTAGATTGTGGATATGGTCCTCTAAACCCCTGCCTACTCTCAGGGGTTTAGTGGCTGTAGAGATAGTTTGATTGAATCTAAAGGATCCAGTAGAGTGCCCTTTCCCTAAATTAAAGGGCACTGTCAGGTTAAGGCATGAGGCCTGTCTGCTTTTAAGGAAGGGGGCTCTGTCAGAGCTGTTCATTTCTGCAGGATCTGCTGAAGCAAGTGAGAAACCATCCATTACATCTTCATTTCTGTGCACTTTAAAGGGCTTCTTTGTATGCCTTTGATCAGATACCAGTCAGTATCTCAACTAACACTTCTCTTGAGCTTATCTAGATGCTGTATCTTCTAAAAATGTAGCCCCAAAGTTGTTCTCGTGTATTTATTTTGAGATTATCTGTGAATCTCCATTAAATACTCTCCAAATTGAGGTAATTGCAATCTTTCTGAATTTGTGCCCTTGATGTGGTCATACAGCATCAGTTTCAGATGTCTGTGCCCCGGTTTGACTAATGTCAAATTAATTCCAAGTTCTGTGCATTAATGAAACTGAGTTATTTGTAAGTGATACTTCAGTGCCTGGTTTTGGCAAATACGTTTTGCCTTTGCTGCCTCTCCACCCACCCTTACCCTGCCATGTATTTTCAGCAGGTTTTACCACATGAGTAGGGTGGGTAAGGAGAGAAAGAAACTGAGCAGGTTGTGGTTTGTGGAGGGAAGGCACTGAAAGGGCTAGGTGTGATTGCCTTGGGAGTTGCATATTCCTGGGTGTTAATCTAAGTGTTGTGCCTCAAGTGCAAACACTGTTCTGATTCATGGGAGCTAAGGCGTTGTGAGCGTGGCCGTGGGAAGAGAAGCTCCAGGTTTGCCTAACACGGTGACAGACCACTGATGCCAAAACTGGGAACCTTACTCTGGTTACTGTCGTGCAGTGAGTCCCCCATAGTGCTTGAGTGCAAGGGCTTGCTTGTCCATGTCCTCCTCCTGTCTTGCTTTTTGCCTTTTGGTTCTGCTGGGCATTTTTTATAATAATTAGGTCTTGCCCCTGTGAATTCTTGGACGTGGGAAAAAAGGATGGCGGCATACAACAGGTTTAGGGATGGAAGATATATTTTGGGTTTATCTTACTACATAGAGCCATGAGCGAATCCAGATTTTGTACAGAATAAAGATGTAGTAATTAAGAATATTGTTTACTTGTCTGTGAATTACGCAGGCACTGCTGGTCAAGCATGTAAACTGATGGCTCAGGCTGGGTTAATTTTTGTTATAAATCCTGTTGTGAACTGAGAAGTAAGAGGGACTCTGGGATGGAGACTGAAGCAGAAGAACTATACAAAACTAATTTCCAGCTCCAAATATAAAATGTCCTAAACAAGTATTTTGCTACTAGGTTTATGGGGGCAAGTTATCAGTCCAACCAGATGAAGGTTTTCAGTTCTTAAACTTCTGTTTCGTGTTGATACCAAAACCAACCTTAAGTTTATGACTTGAATGCAAAATACTGAAATAATATTGTTGCCAATTTAACACTCTTCTCTTGTTCATACAGCCTAGGACCTCTGGTGAGTAAAGTGAAGGAGTATCAAGTGGAGACCATTGTAGATACTCTCTGTACAAACATGCTTTCAGATAAAGAGCAGTTGCGTGACATTTCAAGCATTGGTCTCAAAACTGTGATTGGCGAACTTCCCCCAGCTTCCAGTGGTAAGACATTTTGTGCTAAACACTTTATGTAGTTGTATCATTTACTAATTCAAAAAAATACAAAGGTTGGTTTTAGGGAAGACAATTCAGTTAATTTAGCATTGGAACTAGTTTCAGTTTGGGTAAAAACATGGCACAGATACCTTTCCAGTTTCTCCTTCTCGGACTATATTGGCAAATTTTACTAGTTTAAGAACTTTTTTTTTACTGAAGGATTACATTAATGTGGGAAAGCAAACTCAGAATATGAACTTCAGTATAACATGTTGTAAAAGTTTCTATTTTTGTAATTGCCTGGTGGAGCACATCTAGGCTGTAGTAATAGCTAAATCTCTTCTTGGTCTTTGGTTGATAATACACTTTAAAATTGATTGCAACTCCTGTATTTTTCTTTAACCATCTGATTTCTTGTCTCACTCTCTAGGAATTATTTTGGGAAGTGCCTTGTGTTTCTGACATTGCCTGTTAAATTAGTAAAAGTCTTACCTGCAAGTTTAAATGAAGGCAGTCTTTCTTCTAAAAGAAACTCTAATGTTGAACAGCTCATCAGTTAATAGCATTGCTTCTTTACTCAGTGCTTTTCACATATCATAGTGTAGGATATGAATGAGAATAGACAGTGATTAAAAAGGCTTTGGATATTACATTTTTAGAGAGTGAGGTCTCTTGAATTTAAAAAAAAAAGCTCTGATTTTAATATCCTTTCTGAAAATTGACATGTAAATCTTGCTTCTATCAAGCAGCAGTGCGATGCATAAGCTTAACATAAATAACTAATTTTTAGAAAGTTATTTTAAGCTTTTACTCTTTTGTTTGCCTACACAAAACAAAAGATTTTTGGGTAGAGGTAAAGCTCAAACAAAAATGTAGCTAAGTCTTTCAATATAATTAATGTTTCTAATATTAAAAAACCCATCACGTTATTTCTTGCTCCCAACTCAAACACAGATTGTTGTCTCTTTTTCTTAGTCTCCATGATAACACATTAGACTGTCCACTTGTTATATTTTAATTTCAGTTGTAAAGAATGACCTATAATATATATAAACTAGATTTACTATAGTTTGAAATAGTATTAATTTCATATCGAAATTTGCAAAATGTGATTAGAAGAATTTCATGCAGGTGAAGATGAATAGTAGCCACTGGGCAGTCATTACCATGACATGAGTTCCTTGTCATAATTATTTGAAACACTGTTAAGACAATTGGAGGAAGAGGGAACTATGAAGTTGTTTTAAAGACGTTTTTACTTGTATTTTAAAATACTTTGGATGTAAATTTTTCCCCCTTTCTCAAATGTTTCAGTAGTATTTCAGGTACTTACTTTTAAAGTAGCTTCTTGTGCAAAATATTTTTTTTTTTCCCATTAGAAGTGGCTCTATCTACTTCTGTGCTTTTCCTTACCATATAGTTTCTATCTTCATTTTTACCTATAATCCTTTCATTAATTGCTCTAGATTTCTTGTGGCTTTCACTTTACATTGCTTGCCCTTCTGGAACCAGTGTTCTTCTGGGACAAGAAGCCCTCCTGCTTAGTATGTTTTTACTTAGGTAGTCTTTCAGCCCTAATGCAGAGCAGACATGACTTTAGCAAACAGACTGGCTGTTAAAGCTGGCTTTGTTGGGTGGAAAAAGCTTCTTTGTGTAGATTGGGTTGTCACAAACATAATATCTGGTGTTAAAAGCTGTATTTTTTTAATATTCTGGAAATGCTGAGGTTTTGTTGTGCTTTCAGGTTCTGCATTAGCAGCTAATGTTTGCAAAAAGATCACAGGGCGTCTCACTAGTGCTATAGCCAAGCAGGAAGATGTGTCTGTTCAACTGGAGGCACTGGATATCATGGCTGATATGCTGAGCAGGTAAACATCCCTCCTTTAACATGCTGGTGAATGCTCGTAAATGCTTCTTAAAGCTTGAATTTCAGTTTTCCAAATGTTAAAATCAAATTATTCAAAGTCATATGAAATAATATGGTAATATTCACTTAATTTAGAAAAAAACCAAGTGAATTTATTGAAGATAATTGGTTGATAGATCAATTATTATTTAATCTTCTGAGAACTTTAAAGTGTATTTTAGTGTTTATTGCTTTGAGGGTGTATTTTAAACTCATTTCTTTTTAAAAAAAGTTCCAAGACCTGAAATCTAAATATTTGATTGTAATCTTTGTGATGTTTGGGGAATATTTGAAGGATTGTTTTACAGTATATGAACAAAGTTATCTAGATTCAATTGGTTTTGAGTTTGTGTTTTGTCTGTTTTAAGGCAAGGAGGACTGCTTGTTAACTTCCACCCTTCAATTCTGACCTGTCTGCTCCCCCAGCTGACCAGCCCAAGACTTGCTGTGAGGAAAAGAACCATCATTGCTCTTGGTCACCTGGTTATGAGTTGTGGCAATATGGTTTTTGTTGACCTCATTGAACATCTGTTGACAGAGCTGTCTAAAAATGATTCCATGTCAACAACTAGGACCTATATACAGTGTATTGCTGCTATCAGTAGGCAAGCAGGTCATAGAATAGGTAAGAAAATATATAAATTATCTTTTACTTTGAAGTTTTTCAGTGAGAGTAATTACTTAGATTTTTTTTTTCTTTTTCCAGGTGAATATCTTGAGAAAATAATTCCTTTGGTTGTAAAGTTTTGTAATGTAGATGATGATGAACTACGAGAGTACTGCATTCAAGCCTTTGAATCTTTTGTTAGGAGGTAAGTCATTCATAGGTACCTATTTCAGGCTTTCTTAAGATCTAATAATGTGTCATTTGGTTGTAAGCTGTCAAGAGACAGCCTCCTTCATACAAAATACTCTTGCAAGCTTTGAGCTGGAGCAGTTGCTGTCTTGTAACTTAACTCTTAAGCAGTATGTTGTCTGTACTCTACAAACTTTTCTACTGTTTCTATTCTCACTTGCTATTTGTGCAAACAAGAGGTGGCAAGTATTCTAATAGTATTTGTGTCCACTAGTGATAAAAAATTGATATCCAAAGGCATATCTGGGTCCCTTACAACCTTCCAATCTAGCAGATCCTGTTACAAAGTGGCATTGCCTTTCTGACCTTCCCTTGGAATGAATTTCTGTACTTCAGATGGATGCCTTGAAGTTGTCTTGGCTCCTCTCTCCAAAGTACAGTATGCAACATGCAGTCTTTTTGGAATATTTTAGTACTTCAGAGTAATTTGACACTGACTGTATTTTTATATTACACAGGTGTCCTAAAGAAGTTTATCCTCATGTATCTACTATTATAAACATTTGTCTTAAGTATCTTACTTATGATCCTAATTACAATTATGATGATGAAGATGAAGATGAAAATGCAATGGATGCTGATGGTGGTGATGATGATGATCAAGGTATGTTCTCTTTTTGGTTTGGGGAAGAGGATGAGCTTTTGATTCTGCACCCATCTGAGAAAACTGGTATGGGTGGAAATACTTCTGAATACCAGCATTTAAATTACTTGTGTACTTTCATTCCAGTTTTATACCTCTTTTAAACATGGCTGATGAACTCACGTCTTGGAATACAAGTGTAGGAAGTTGCTGCTAGAGATTGGTGTGTCTGAGAGTGAACATAAAGTACAAGACAAATATTTTAAAATACTAGAAAGTTGGAAAAGGGCAGAAGTGTGTGGCATGTTATAACTAAAGTGAGAACATAATTTAATGAATTGAAAATACATAAACAGCATGGGAAAGGTTTCTCACTACTTTCCACTATAATAAATTGGTACCTAATGCATAAAATCAGAATAGATTGAAAATGACTCAGTATTTTTTCAGTAGGATAAAAGCGTTTCAGACTGAAAGGCATGAAGTATTTTATTATTAATATGGTGGCAAGCATTACCAGATGTAAGCTTTGTAAAAACGTGGACACACAAGTAATCTAAACTGAGGGCATAAAATTCTCATTACTTAAGGAAGGGGTGAGTGGCATAGTTGTTGCTTTAAGAGCTGAAAAATCTATATTGCTTATTTTATACTTTTTTGTTTTTTTGGGGGACTCTGTGTAGTTTGATTTACCTCTAGAAAGAAGCAGACAGAATAATTGGTTAAATCTTGGTCAGCTAATATTCACTGTTGCTTTGTTGTTTGTGTCAGGAATAAAGAGAAATATGCTTTAAATCAGTAGTCAGTGGAGATATTATGGGGAGCTCTTTTTCCTATTTGCAGTTTAAATTAATATGTATGGAAGACTAGCATGAAAAAATTGGCTGAGAATTACAAGTTAGGCTGTTAAGAAGGCTTTTCATGTGTATGGTTTTTAGCATAATTCTGAACCCATTTCTTCATGTGTCTTATGCAAAGAACCCAACTTCTTAGTTGCTTAAAAAGTGTGTTCTTTTTAATTGTTTAAAATAAAACTTGATGGTTTGCTCGTCTAGACTTGAACATATGCATAATTTATTTTTTCAAGGGAGCGATGATGAATATAGTGATGATGATGACATGAGCTGGAAAGTGAGGCGTGCAGCTGCTAAATGTCTGGATGCTGTGGTTAGCACACGACACGAAATGCTTCCAGAATTCTACAAAACTGTATCTCCTGCTTTAATAGCCAGATTCAAAGAACGTGAAGAGAATGTTAAAGCAGATGTTTTTCATGCATATCTTTCTCTTTTGAAACAAACTCGACCTGTGCAAAGCTGGCTTTGTGATCCTGATGCCATGGAACAAGGAGAGACACCTCTGACAATGCTTCAGAGTCAGGTTATGTGTAAAGATTTTTGTTATCTTTGAGAAGACGTGTTGAAATTGCACCCTCTTCATAAGGGTAGTTAATTCAGTGTGCTTTATTATGCTTACTTCATACACAGGTTACAGTTTATTCCTGTAATAGTAACATAGGGAGCAAACTGGGTAAACTGGCCCAAAAAATGAGTCAGTTTTAGAAACTGAAATTGACTCATACAAGTGTGCTTATTTATTTTCAGTTGTTTACTCACCTGTGAAAGCTGCATGTCCTATATCATTTAGCCAAATTGCCAAAGCAAAAGTTACTTTGTGCATTCTGTATTCCAGACATAAGCACTAATGATCAAGATAAACTTGATCTGCTGCAATGTATTTTATTTGCAGAATAAAAAGGATAATGCTAAAAAACTCTAAGTGAATTATTTAGCTGACTTCTCAGTTGTTGCTCTCTACAGTTTTATTAATTTAAATCACTTTTCAAAGCTAAATTACTGGGTTTTTTTGAGGCAGTTATTTTGAATCTTTATTTCCCAGTGTTTCTACAACTTTTCTAGTTCTGTAGAGAAGTCAGGGCTTTAGGCTGCACGTATTTCTTTATATCCCCCAGTGATCAATAGGGAAAGAAATGCCAGCTATTGAATCAATTAACAGATGTGTGATGGTTACAGGTTCCCAACATAGTTAAAGCCTTGCACAAACAGATGAAGGAGAAAAGTGTGAAGACTCGTCAGTGCTGCTTTAACATGCTGACTGAGCTAGTAAATGTGTTACCTGGAGCCCTAACACAACACGTTCCTGTACTTGTACCAGGTATGAGAAACACAGCAATAACTTCAATACTTTTTAATAAAGGGTATGGGAAATCCTGAAACATCAAAATATTTTAAGTCCCGACTGTGCTTTTCACAAAAACTTCGAAGTGTGGCTTCTGTTGGAAGAAAATGGCAGATGTATATATATATGTGTATCCGTATAAATATTTTAATCATATATTTCCATTAATCTGGGAAAGAAGAATGAAGGTTTTTTCTTCTTTATTAAAAAAAAAAAAGTAGTTAATTTGATTCTTAATTACAAAATCAAACTGCCTTCTTGCCATCCAAACAGAGAAATCTATTTTCCATAGTTTAGCTTTTAAAACTTAAAATATTGCAGTTTAAAGTAATGGTGAAAAGTAAGGTTGGAAATGTTAAAGGTTTAAAATTTTTTTATAATTAAGAAAATATGTCATAAACCATTGAATAGCCCATGTCTTTTGATAGAGTAAGCTTAAAAGCTAATTGGTTGAATAAAGTGATGAAAGGGAGCATTTAGAAAGATGGGGAGCCAGAAGAAGTAAATTCAGTATAGCTGCCTTGCTTTGGAAATTTTGAAGTGTTCTTGCAGACTCTATAAATACCTGCCCTAAAAATACACTTTTCGGTTTCTTCCAGGAATAATATTTTCACTGAATGACAAATCAAGTTCTTCTAATCTGAAGATAGATGCTTTGTCCTGTTTGTATGTGATCCTCTGCAATCATTCTCCCCAAGTCTTTCATCCTCATGTTCAAGCATTGGTACCTCCAGTGGTAGCTTGTGTTGGTGACCCATTTTACAAGATAACATCAGAGGCACTTTTGGTTACCCAACAACTCGTGAAGGTTATTCGTCCTTTAGACCAGCCTACTTCCTTTGATGCTACTCCTTACATCAAAGATTTGTTTACTTGTACAATCAAGAGATTAAAGGCTGCTGACATTGATCAGGAGGTGAAAGAAAGGGCAATATCTTGCATGGGTCAAATAATTTGTAGCCTTGGTGACAGTCTAGGCACAGACCTGCCTAGTACACTTCAGATCTTTCTAGAGAGACTGAAGAATGAGATCACTCGGTTAACCACAGTCAAGGCCATGACATTGATTGCTGGTTCCCCTTTGAAGATAGATTTGAGACCAATCCTTGGGGAAGGAGTTCCTATTCTTGCTTCTTTTTTGAGAAAGAACCAGCGAGCTTTGAAGCTGGGTACTCTTTCTGCGCTAGATATTTTAATTAAGAATTACAGTGATAGCTTGACAGCTGCCATGATCGATGCAGTCCTGGACGAGCTTCCACCTCTGATTAGCGAAAGTGATATGCACGTATCACAGATGGCCATCAGTTTTCTGACAACGCTGGCTAAAGTATATCCTTCCTCCCTGTCAAAGATTAGTGGCTCCATTCTCAATGAACTCATTGGGCTGGTAAGATCACCCCTGCTTCAGGGTGGAGCACTTAGTGCCATGCTAGAATTTTTCCAAGCTTTGGTTGTGACTGGTACAAACAATTTAGGCTATATGGATTTACTGCGCATGTTAACGGGTCCAGTGTACTCACAGAGCACAGCACTTACTCACAAGCAGTCTTATTATTCCATTGCCAAATGTGTTGCTGCCCTTACTCGAGCCTGCCCTAAGGAAGGACCGGCTGTTGTAGGTCAGTTCATTCAAGACGTTAAGAACTCGAGGTCCACAGATTCCATTCGTCTTTTGGCTTTGCTTTCTCTTGGGGAAGTTGGGCATCACATTGACTTAAGTGGACAAATCGAGCTGAAGTCTGTAATACTGGAAGCATTCTCTTCTCCTAGTGAAGAAGTCAAGTCAGCGGCATCATACGCCTTAGGCAGTATTAGTGTTGGCAATCTTCCTGAGTATCTGCCATTTGTCCTACAAGAAATAACCAGTCAACCTAAGAGGCAATACCTTCTTCTGCATTCCTTGAAAGAAATAATTAGCTCTGCGTCAGTGATTGGTCTCAAACCATATGTTGAGAACATCTGGGCCTTACTCCTGAAACACTGTGAATGTGCAGAAGAGGGTACGAGGAACGTTGTTGCTGAATGCTTGGGCAAGCTGACGTTGATAGACCCAGAGACTCTGCTTCCACGACTCAAGGGATACTTGGCATCAGGTGAGGAGTATAACGCATGTATGCATTGGAGCAGATGGCTTTATGGTTCCTGTTAATAAATGGATCTCGTTTTTCAAATTACTTGCTTAAGTGTTGTGTCCTGAAGTTTTGCTCCCCTCCCTCAGCAATGGAAGGGTTAAGGTTTCCTGCCTCTACTGGAAGTTGTTAGTCATGCACAACAAGAATACTTGTTCTGCTTTCAGACTTTGTATTTCCGTTGACAATGTTCTGTTTAAGAAAGAGCTACATACTTGAAGGGGAAGGAGCATGGGTGACTACGGGACAAATTAATAAACAAACCAATTGCAACGTTTTGACCTTTTGGTGTAAATTACTATATTCCTAATTTTCAGATAAGGATCCTGAAGTTTTTGAGAATTAGGAAAGATCTTTGTGCATAATTCATGAATCAGTTGCATATCGAGAACTGTATTCACGTGTTTTCTTCATGTGCTTGTCCTTTAAAGGGGAGAATATTTTTGTAGGCCTATGTGTGATCATAAATAATCTGTTTTAATAGGCTTATTGCTCAAATTTTCTATAGGAGATAACGTTACATGCTTATTACAATGTTATGGTATTTTCCCCCTGTTTAAAATGTTTTAGCCGTAGGGTATGTATTGTATTGCCAGTAATAAACAGCATTTCTTGTTTGCTGTTCTTAAGAGTATTAGAAGAAGTCTAAGAGGAATGGGTGGCATTGAGCAAGATTTAGATTCTGTAGTTCTATTTTAATCTTGCACGTTCATACTTTTGTTTCCTATTAGGGTCTTCATATGCTCGAAGTTCAGTGGTTACTGCTGTTAAGTTCACTATTTCTGATCATCCACAACCTATAGACCCACTCTTGAAGAATTGCATAGGTAAGTACTCTGCTTGTACTGACAGCTACTATGTTTTCAGGGAAGAGAATTGCATTTAAAATGTGCTTTTTGTGTTACCAGAAATAAATATTTTGAAGATACTAGAATTAGCTGCTCATGATAACTGTTGGAAGAGTTACAAGATATTTCCGTAGTAGCCAATTATTTTTATTAACACTAATTTATTTGAATTCTGAGCAGTAAAAATTGTGTCATTAAAAATTCTGTGTATTGACTTTGTGATGGGTGATACAAGAAGCTAATGTTTTCAGTAGGATGGAACCCAAAAGCTGATTTTCTTTCCTGTGTTTTTGCCAAATTATATCAGTTTGATGTAGTAAGATGTACTATATTTACCAAGAAGCTTCGTCCTGGAAATATTTGACATTCAGTCACTTAAAGCACGCATGCCTGTGTGAATTATTCTGAGTGTTACCAGGTTTTGAATTGTGAATATGATTGTTATGATTCTGTAATGCATGTGGTCTGAAAGCATTTGGAATTGTATGTCTTTTTATACAGGGATAAAGTAATCAGAGCCTTCTGGGTAACATCAGTAGGACAAAGACTTCTGCAGTGCTGTGCTTTTTTTCTTTTCTCATTTGTATAACAAAATATTGTATATTTTTAAAAAATATGTTAAGAATGTTTTATGTTTGATTAATTACAGGTACAAAGACCTGTAAAAAAATTATCTATGCTTCTTAACCTACTAGGAGAGAAAAGATACTTAAAAGCATAAAGTTTTGTGAAAAGCAAGGGTTTTATTTGTAGGGAAATGAAGTCAGTTTACTGTGTGTTATTCTCATCACTAAGCCTTTTTTTTTTCTTCTCTCCTTT
>VWZN01009846.1:1114720-1172396 GCA_013396955.1 Regulus satrapa | reverse complement strand
CCAAATACCAAACAGTTAAACCTGCAGCCTCTGGGTTTTATTTCCTGTTGCTCTAAAATTCAGCTACAATGTCTGTTTTGTTGTTGCTGTTCTTAAAATTATTTCTGAAAAAATGAAAAATACTCGTCAGTTTATTACTTTTTCTTTTCCCCTCTTCGATTCCTCCTTGCTTTGAGATGGGAAGATTTGAGTGCTGCACTACTGAACATGAGCAGGTAGAAATTCTGGCAGCAAGTGTTGCTCCTTGCCCTAGAAGAGCTCTTGGGGTGTAGTTATAACTGTCACACTAAAATCCACCTTCTTCATCAGTATCCGTTTTAAATTTTCCATTGTATCTGAGTTTGGGGAGGGAGTTCTTAAGAATAATGAAGTAAATTAATCTTCCATGAGCAGTGTTGGTGAACCAGGGAAGCTTTGTGCAGATGAGGCTTTTGTGAGACTCACGCAGTTTTGTCTTGGTATGGAGTCTTGGACTTCTATCCCGTGAGGCTTTAGTATGTCCACATAATCTTAGATGAGGAGAAAACTTCCTTCAGAGAGGACATCCATCCCCCAAATCAAACAAAGGGTTTCTGCTCATGTTCACTGAGTGGTATGGTTTAGAACATGACTAGAACCGCAGAAGGAATAAAAGCATGTTTCTGATAACAATATGCACATTGGCTGGAAGATCTTAACTCAAATGGTGTGCTGAGAAAGAGACAAAACCAAAACGAGATTATTTTAATTTTAAATAATTTTCTCTGTGTTCTGACTTTGATATTTTTGAGGAATGAGATATACAGAAGGGAAAGAAAAAAACTAATTGGTAAGTGGTGGCCTTTGATCCCAGAACGCAAAGGGGTAATTTCTATTCCCTGCTTTTTCTTCTTAAAAAGAGTGTTTTGATAAAGGTGTGTAGTAATTTTGAAAATACTTTTATTCTGAAGGAAATTGGTTTTGTTATATTTTTGCTAATTTTTTTCTTTCATTGTGCAGAAATTATTTCCCTTCTTAGGTGGATTTCTCCCACTTGACAATTATGAGCCAATTTAATAAAGCTACTGGAAACTTTAGGAAATAAACTGTTATTTGGTTCAGTGCAGTAAAGATTTTACTATAGAAGAAATTTGCAATTCACTCTTTTCCACTGTTCTTTTATTAATAGATTAAAAAGCCCCAGTCCTATATGACTGTAGTTTCCATGCAATATCCAGCCTTTCTTCTCTTCAACTGAACAAATTCTGGACCTCTAATCATCTGATTTCTGTTAGTTTGGGTGCTACCCTTCCTGGGCTTTCTTGATGTTGTAATCTTAAATCTTATGGAAGACTTTTTTTCTTCAGTCCTTACTAAGGTTATTTGCTAGAAGGCTCAGGCTTATCTCCTGTATCGATGATATTTCCATTGTGCAAGAGAATGTTTTCATTTGTTACATGCAGTATCCATTTTACAGGGGGATTTCATGCAGAGATGCCATGCTTACACATAAATGCTGTTTTTGAGGGAGCTCAAAGCTCAAGCATTTCCCTCTGCAGTGAAAATACCTAACGTTATCTAATGACAAAATGATGTGTTCCACAGAATTCCATGGAATGTGGCTTGAGGGAGATTTTTCTCTTGCCCCTCAGTTTCAGAATGCTCACACTGTGTCGAATGATCTAAAGCTCTAGCCCAGCTTGCCAGTAAGAAGATGTTTTAAATTGTAACAGCCAACTTCTGCCTACTGATGGAATGTATGGTAGGAGCTACTTCAATTTCTTTTCTCTCCACAGCTGGCAGCTTCGAGGTGTCAGCCACATTTGACAGAAGGGGAAAAAAATTTTTGGATTTCCCATCATCAACTCCTTTTCAAAGTCAAACAACATTACCATATTTTTTTCCCAAATGTGGAGATGATCAAATGAGTCTTTTTAAAGAGGAATATACTACTGAGTTCTACAGTTCTTGTTTCTCCTAACATTGTAGGTTGAGAATCCATGACTCTGGTTTGAAATGTGACTTGTTTGCAAAAACCATCTCATCATCAAAATTGATGAAGATGCATGCAGATGGACGGTGATGGTTGATTTTAATATCTTGGCAGGGGAAACCAAAATGAAATACTAAACTCTGTGGTGCTTCTGCTTTTCGTACCAGTTTGGGCATATAAAGTGGGTTGAGTTCTCCAATGAAATGGTAGAATATATATATCTCCAATATAAAGATCAAAAAGTTGTTTGGCATGCAAAATTATACACTCTGACAGTTCTGACAGTGATCTTACCTTAGTTTTAGGTAATTTTCTAGGGAGAATAAAAAATTATTTTTGCATTTTTTACTCAAAACATTTTAAAATAAGAGAAAAAACCCCTACAATTGTGTAATTTTGTAGTGGTGTTGGTATTTGATTTTGCAAATGTGAATTCATTTGAGTGGCTTTCAGCCTTGTGCATTCAGTCATTCTCTGGTTGTGCAAGAAAAATTGAGAGGTTATTTATACATGGAGAAAATGCTTTTAATGGTTTGAACACATGTATTCAAGTTGAAACAGTTGGATTCATGAACGGCCATGCAAAGACAAACAATTTTCTGAAATTGTAAACATTTCCAATTGTCTATGTATTACTTATTTCAGATCTGTTAGATGGCTGAACATGGGTGGTTCAGGAAACTTAAAATGAGGACAGAGGCAGGCTATTACATACAAAGGTAAATCTACATTCTAGTGCTGTTTGGAAAATGTTTGATATTTGTTGGTCTGTTTTTCTTAATACAGGTGTCACTAGGCATTTGTTGGTCCAAGACTGCTTAGCTTGGCTGTCAACACAATATTTGACATGTTGCCCAAGTTGTCTTTGTCAAAGGGATTGGAAAGAGTGCAGAAACAGTTTGGTAACAGGCTGGGATTTTTTCGTTACATGTCACCACGTGGAAGGGTGGGAAAATAAAAGGTCCATTGGGAGGTTCAGGTACTTCTGTAGATGGAGGTCAAGAAGAGCACTGCAGGGTATTATGAGCATTCTTTGGCCAAGGTATTCTTTCTTTGCTGAAGCACATACCAGGAAGAAACAAATTCTAATACTACTGACCAAATAGGCCTGGTAATATCCTGTATGTCTGCATGCATAGACCTGAGAGGCTGAGAGAACAAGTCTCTCCTTGAAACTTACAGATAAGAATCAGACCTGTTTGAAAGAACCCCCAAATGTTGCCATTGCAATGGGGATATAATTTCATATGCTTTTAGCTACATCATGTAGGAAAGGTACATTCTGTACTGCAGAAAGGAGGGAACTTGGGAGCTTATTTCACAGTGTGCTTCCGAGGGCCCATAATTGTGTGTGGTGTGAATGCTGAGCAGAATATGCTGCTGTGAAATGGGGACGATGTGGTGCAGAAAAAGTCTGTCATCATTCTGTTCATATTTCAACAGTTCATTAAGAGGAAGTACAGAAGCTTTGCTTTGCTTGATGTAGCAGAGTAATGCTCATTTGCAGGTCTGTCCAGTTTGCTGCAAGGATGCAATTCTCTACTTTTTACATGTATTTTTAATTGTAATTTTGGTAAGGGCACAATTAGATTTCAAGAGAAGGTTTGTCCTAAACAGGAGCCTCATGGATCTTCTTTTGGAGAATTCACCTCATTATAATTTAAAGAAATTCCTCTGGCAGCAATTAGTAGCTGAAACTAGATTTGCTGTTTTTAATAATTCAAATAAATTAAATATATTTCCAAGAAAGAACCTTAAAGTGCTGTCATGCGATTATCTAATGAAGTAAAGCAAACAACCTCAATGCACAGTTTCCAGGACCAGCTGAAAGATTCTGCAGGAATCAAGTCAGATTTTCTTCCTGCCTCCTGCCTTCAGAAGTGCTGAAGAGAAAGCAGGAAAGCATTTAGTCTGTGTTCATCTTCTTTATTTGAGTTTTAACAGGATCTAGTGAATAAATCTGATTTTAAATCAAGAATGCTTATGCTGCTTTTTAAAAATAAAAATTACACTTCTTTGCAGACTTACTTAGCAACCTGTTTCAGTTAGCTTTAAAGAAGACCACTTCTCTCTTTTCAGAAACTGGCCTGCCAGTGTTGTAAAGGACAGCTACTACTTGGAACACATCAAGGAGCAATCTCTCTGGATAGTGCTTTGAAAAGGCAAAAAAATGTAATACAAGATTTAAGTGTGTACTTACAGAGTTAGCCTTAAATGTCACAATGTTGTTTCTGAGCTTCTGTACTGTTTGTTTACAAGAGAAATGTTCCAACACATGCACTTTAGGATTGTACACAGATTATGTCTCTTATTGTCAATGTTTGTTTGCTTTATGTCACTACAGAACCCAGTCTTGCTTGCCTTGTTTAAATCTTGCATACTTTTCCGTAGTTTTGTTCAGATTTCAGCCTATAGCAATAAGAACACATTTATTTCTGACACTGGCAGATGTTAGAGAAAAACAGAAGCCCTAGGAAATGTCTGAGTTCTGCATGCAGAATAGTGTGTTTGACTACAAAGACGTCATATGTAATGCACTTCATTTTGAAGACCAGCTCTTTCTTTGAAAAAGTAGTGGAAATAGGTTTATTAAAAGTACAGTATCTGAGAACAACATCAGAAGCTTCTTTGATAAATCTGTTCTTACAGCTGCTTGCGTGGCTGCAGAAGAGGCTGTTCACTGTGAAGTCTGTCTGCAGAGCTCATCAGTGGCCTTTGCCAAAGGAAGATCCAGCTGTTTCTGTCTGCCTGTACCAATAAACACGCTACCCTATGCTGATAGGTGAATACACCTCAGTGCTGTGGGTTATTTTTTGCTCAAAAACAAGGTGATGTGTTGTGTATAGGGTACTCCTGTAGCCCCAAGCTACCCTTTTGATCAGGGTTTTTGAATAAAATTTTTAATGCACTGAGATTTTTCTCCAGGGAGCCATGATGCCCAAGACTATTAAATTACATTGTTTAGTTCATAAAAATCACTATAATTTTCCTTTTGGCATTTTTTCATTAAAGGCTTTCATTATCAAGCCCTAAAGCCTTTTAATGAAAGAAAAGTGGTTTAAGTAACTGAAGTATTTTTTGTTTCTTCCATCAGTTCTAGAGTTGAATGTGCACAGTGTGTACACTCCCAGTCAATGGGGTAATACATAAATAATGTTACTACTCCTGGAAACAGCTATTATTTCTTCTTGATGCCAGTAGTAACTCCAGGATGAAAATGTATACCCTAATGCCCCATAACAAAGATGTCAGAATGCTCCATGAATATAGCAAGGTATAAAAAAGAACTATTAATATCACATATAGCTGCAAGATTAAAATACCTGCTTGCTAGTGATTCTTGGTTGATGTGTTCTGTTTGTTCTAGTGGCTCTCTAACTCTTTAACATCTCCACTAAGTATCTGTGCATATGTATGCACATATATCTGAGAATGGGTGAGTCTTTCTGGGTTTTCCATCTTTCAGTGTTTTAATTTTTTGAAGTTGCTATTTCCCCTGGATGATCAGAATTGCATTTGTAGAAGTTACATCAATCATCTGATTAAAAGGACAATTCTTTGATATTTTTCCAATGCTAGGTGTTAAACCACTTAGTAATACTTTATATTTTAAAAAGATAAAATTAACTCTGACAATGGCCCTTTTTATGTGAAAGTAGTTTTATTGCTAATAGTTTCTCTGTGTTTTTGTAAAGCAGTGAAACACAAATCTAAAAAAAAAAAATTGTTGGAGGTACTTTGATTTCATCATGGGGTGTTATTAGCCTTTTGGACCTCGGGTTTTATACCCTCTGACCAAAAGGTACATGTACCTCTTGGGCCAGAAGCCCTTTCATCTTTATTTTAATCAGTAAATGGCCAGATCTGTTTGAGCAGGCTTATGGTCTCCCAGTGCTGATTCTATAATAATAAATCTTGTGTTGCCTCTTAGAAGTGAAGTATAAGCTAAAATCAACCTCTCCATTCTTTCCCAATGGTCATTATTACAGTATATCTACTAAGAAAAAAAAAGTCAGCACTTTTTTGTTTTGCCCATCCAGTTGCTTCAGATAGCTGTGCTGTCATGGCAGAATCTGCTGTACAAGCTGGTTCTGCGGGCACAGTGAAATGGAAAATTTCAGGAGCAGTTGCAACGAGTTGTTTTCTTCCAGGAGATGGCGATGTAACCCCGTTAACAAACAGCAAACAAACTGGGAGGGGAAAACCAGCAAGATTTCTTCAGAGATAAGAAATTGCAGCTATTTGAAGAATGGATTTGAAATGGATCTAGTGATTTATTTTTTTTTTTTCTCCTTGAGAAGCTACTGAAACTTTTTGTTAAGACTGGCTTGCTTCAAAGTTCTGTTTCAATCCTTTGCAAGCTAGTTCTAAGGTTCACTTCTGTAGTGTAAGTTTTGTCAAAGTTTGTGCAGGTGGGTGGCCACCAGGCAATGCTCCTGTCGCCAGATGTTTGCTGGTGGTCCAAACTGGATGGCTGAGTACTGCTGCAAGGAGTGCAGTAAATTCCTGGGCCCCACCAACTGAGTTTTATGGCTGAAAAAGCAGATTTCGTAGCATGGTTCCATACTTTCTTTCTGCCTTCCTTTCTTGCAGGCTTTCAGCAGTCAGCTGTAGTGAAATGGTGGCTCTTAACATGAGAGATCTCACAAAACTAGGTTTTGGTTTCTGGTGAGCAGATGGATGGGTCAGCCGTGATTGCTTTCCTCTGAAGGAGTGCATTCACTTCCTAAGTGGTAAAATTTAGGTGTTTGGGCAACAGCACAATGACTTACTTTGGAGGTCTGGAGTTTAAACAAGAGAGGATGGGTACATTTTTAATTTATATTCCTTATCTAAGTTGCCCTTGCAACTGAAAACTTTTTTTTCCTTTTTTTAAAAAAATGGCCAGATACTGTTTTATAATTTGACCATAAACTAAACAAAACATGCAACAAGACCCCAGTTCCAATTGTAATATTTTCTTATGCTGCAGAACTTGGTTTTCTGTTCCAGAAAAGCTGACCAAAGGGAGAAAATCTAGAAATCTAGAACCAGCTGTATGTGATTCTAATGAACCACAACTTGTACCATAATTGTAAGAATAGCTGGGGAAGGTAACTGCCCAGCAGTTGTCCCTGGAGATGTCTATGCAAGCCAAACAGCAGCTTCAGGAACTCACAAACTCTTTTGAGGTGGTTCTGGCAGACCTGCACTTCATGCTGCAAGTACTGAAATAAATGCTGCTGTATCAAATGCTCTTAGGGATAGGATTCTACAAAAGTCAAAACATTAAATTATTTTATTTTAAATATAAAAATGCAAATTCAAATGTATGGATAAAAACCAAAACCTAAAAAGCTCTAAAAATCAGATAGCTTCTATAAATCTCTCTACTTGGTGCTGGACATTGAAAAGGAAGTGATCACAGTTTTGAATGATCTGTCCACACTGCAGTAGCTGCGTGGAAAGGACTGGAGATGGAAGCTTGCTTTCTGCTCCAGGCAAAAGTAGAGGCAGAAAGAAAGCTGTCAAGTCCAGTGTGAACACGAACACTGACCAAAACACATCCTTGCCTTGTTCTTCTCAGCCACTGCTGTGAGAGAGCAGATTTTGATGTCTGGCTGAAGCTTGTTATATCTCACTTGTAATCACTTTTGTATTTTCAGTTTTGCAGGGGGTTTTATTTTATTTGCTTGCTTTTAATTTCAGCCTTTATCCTGGTTCTCAAGCCCTCAGAGCAGAGCTTTTCTCTTAGGTGCCCACAGCTCACACCAGCCCCAGACCAAATAAAAATCCTGGATGCCTTTATTGATTCCTCTCACTAGTGAGAAACAGTGAGGAGTGTACTATCCAAGGATAGTACAACATCTATCATCACACTGTATTAGTGTTGTAAAGGAGCTTTGGTTAGGGTCTTGTTGAAATGGGGAAAAAAGGCAAAGCAGCCAGTATGGAACTCAGGTGTCAGGGAAAACTGCAGAGACACTGCTGTGGACTGACCTCACTACCTGCTCCCAGCTAGGGTCCTGAGCACATTTTGCCCCTTTCCATGACAGTTTCATTGTCAGTTTCCCAATATCTTGAAGGAGTTTATTCCTTCTCAGTTGAGGAGATCTTGAGATAGAAGATCTCATGCCAGAGAGGACTAGTTTGGTGAGTTGAAGTAGATTATGATTTTCTAATTCATCCAGCTCTCCTTGCTATTTTGCACTGTTTGCTTAAGCTCAGCAAGCCTGTGCTCCTCAGTGGCTTTATCCGTGATGCTCAGAGCATACAATGTGCCCATCAGTTTTTCTTTGGAACTTCCTGTTCACTTCAGCACTGTTTGTTCACAGCTGTTTCCCTGCAGAGGGATTCCTTCGCTCAGCAGGATCTAAATTCGTCACTCTTATGCTGACTCAGTCTCTTTGAGCCCAGAGCTGTCGCTGGTATTCCTTTACAATGTTCTCAGCAAAAGTACACGGTGTTTTGCCTTCTGTGGCAGATCAACAGTTTTCTCATCTGATAGGATGTGTCTCTGTTCTACCTTGTTTTTCTGAATTTCACCTAAATCAAGAGTTTTGTTCACTGAGTGGTTTCTCCTGCCAAGTACAATGCAGGGAGCAACTTCAACTCCCATCTCTGAAAAACAGCTTCAGAATGAAACTGAAACAAAATTTGTGAAGATTTTTAAGATTATACACTTTAAAATTTGTTTATTCTCACATGTATGGAAACTGAGCTCTGTGTGCTTGCTTGGGGTCTAAATGTAATAAAACTCGATGCTAATCTGCCCAAACATTATAGCTGAAAAACTGCTGAAGAAAACTGCAGCATGGGTACAAGTTTCAAAGTTAGATGTAGAAAAAGGGAAGGAAAAGTAGCTTTTGTATACATTTCAAAACTCAAATTACAAATACAATCTTTAGTTGACCTACCACCTGGATGTGCTAATGCTCCAGTTGTTTAAGCTGCCATCAGAGCCTGCTGGTTTTGCCAGAACCTGGTTTTAACTACAAGTTTTGCCTTACAGGAAGAGTCTTGGATTTAAGGCATCAAAATTGTAATGAATTTCTTAAGATGGTGAAAATTCTTTTTGTATGAACAGCTTGTCAAGGATTACTCTTGCAGTGCTCTCAGAGTAAAAAATACCAACTGAAATTTTATCTTAGTTAAAACAAAAGTAAAGTAAATTTGACAGAACTGTCTTTTTCTCATTCATAGAGTGATGCTCTAAATATTTCCCTTTGTCAGAAGAGGAGGGAGGAAAGGGGTGTCCCCACTGCTCCCTGACACACCTTAACTGGAAAGGAAAACTGGAACATCCTGAGGCTTGAGAAATTTCAAAAAGGAAAAAGATTTATTTTTTTTTAAAGTATACAATACTTGACTGCTCAGTACTGATTATGGAGCAGTTTTGTGCTAATTAGCATGTGTGTGCTGTTTCTGGAAGAACCAAAGCATATAAAGCTGCAGAGAACGTCATAAAACTGACGTGCTTGAGAGGTCTCAACTATCAAGAAGTGAATGGGCAATTTTAGATATACAAGCAAGCAATGAGGAGCTTTCCCTCAGGCTTCAAATATACCCCTGTATGTGGAGGTCCAATATGATATGGCAAATATTGGAGTAAGGATACCTTTTCTATTTAAAACCCCCTTGTATCTAGCTGACAAAGCAAAAACTCTCTTGCTAAGTTCATGTAATGTTAAAAGTCAGCGAGAAGAGCATGTTTGAGATTTAAATTTTTTTTCTCATTACTTGAAATTCAGCGTGAAACAGAGTGGTGCCACTGGTTAGACCACTACAACAGAATGCAATTCAGCTAAGAGCTGAGTGGAACAAACGCAAGGGCTGGTTTGGTTGTACATTTCCAGGCTGTCAGCTCCTTTCACTCAGGAGCATGACCATTGCTCTAACAACAGGAAAAGTGACTGTTTAGCAGCTGCCATCTCTGGCAGGGCCTGCATCTCCAGCTTCAGGAGTAGGTTTGCTTCCTTAATGGCAAAGAGGTTACATCGCATCATTCTGGCCAAGATGATCCTTTATTTGCAGTTATTATAGCTCTGCTGCCTGAATTGTAGTTTCCTGAATGTGAATGCTCACCTTGAACTTCCAGATCCAATTCCTTCATGATATTTATCCTAGTGAACAACTGAGAGCATAAATCTGCTCTGAGTCACCTTGAGCATAATCCAGTCAATTTCTCCGGGTATGAAAAAACCACCCATTTTTATAATTTTCTAAGTTTCAAATTACATTGATATGCATTCATATATCTATTTTTGTTTAACTTTGGTGTGTTTTTAAACAAGTTACATCTTGGTGTGTCCACAGAGGCCACAAAACACAAAGTGCGTATTAATGGATAACAAAAGGACATAGCATCCTCTGTGATTGTCATGTCCGTTAACTTCTGAGGAAAATATTTTCACATTATCTCACACTTTCTAAAGCATTTGCTTTAGCTTCAGAGTACTTATAGGAACTGCACAAGTTAGAGAGAAAAATACTGTTCTCCTTTCTGTCCCTGCAGAGGTTATCTGGCTCAGCTCTTGCAATCTGGCGTGCTTTATCAACAGTACAGCACCGGCTTGACAATAAAGATTTTCTTTCCAGAGTGAGGAAGCATCCTGAATTTGGAAAGAGTTACTATCAGAGGAGAGGCAGCTGAAGAAGAAACAGTGAGATGGTGTAAAGCTGCCATGGAGCCTCAGATAATTGCTTTTATGGCTTTAAAAAGTACAGGTGTAGGGTTGTGGGTAATAAAATCATATATAGGGCTGGGAAGAGCTGTGAGATGGGACATTCCCTGATCCATCCAGACTACAAGCTAACCATGAAACACCAGCAAAGAAGCTACCCTGTACCAGAGAAAAGAATAAATTATTTGGGAATAGAACATGGGCAACATTTTGCATGCTTGACCACCTTCATTAAAAAACAAAACCTAAAACCCAACAAACAAAAAACTTTAAATCTTTTCTACTTTGTTTCATCTATGCTTCAACTCTACCTATTGCCCCTTGTCACTGTACATTACTGTACATCATCACTGGAATTTCCTTCCCTATCCAAGTATTTCTACACATGGGTGAGATCTCTCACAGAGCTTTCTCTTATTCAGCCCCAGCTCTCACCTTCCCCCTCCCGATGTCAGGTGCTTTGAGCCCATCATCGTCATCTTCATGGCCCTTCCCTGCACCTGCTCCAGTCTGTCCACGTCCCCTCACCCTGGGGAGCCCGGGACTGGGTCTGGCCCTCCAGGTGTGTCTCACCAGGATGGGCAGAGGGGAAGGATCACTCCCCTCTCCCGGCTGGCAGGGCTGTGCTGATGCAGCCCAGGAGGCTGTTGGCCTTCTCGGCCACCGGAGCACATTGCTGCCCGCTGCTCAGACTGGTGTCCACCAGCACCCACAGGCATTCCCTTTTCTGAGAATTCCCGTTACATGGTTAGAAGTGACAATGCTGCATCAAGAGAAAATGGGCTGCCCCGTCCAGAATTAAATTCTGTGCAAGTAATGGAGTCATGGCAAAACTGAAAGAATCACTTTCTATGCCAAAATCAAAGATAACAACTTTTTCTTTAATGTAAATGGAAATATTGATTAGTGGAGATACTGCTGCACTTTTCTTGGTGGGTTTTTCTCTGCTCTTGCAAAGTCACTTCAAATACTATTGTTTTAAAATCCACAGAGCTGCTTGATGGGAATTTATCAAAGTGCACATGTAAGTGAATAATGAGTGCTGGGCTCAGCCTCTCATTTAGATGTCACTGACAAGAGGTACTACAGTATATGCCAAATCAGGACCTTGCAGCTCATTTAATGTCAGCCTTTAAAGAAAGAAGGAATGGACTGTAGCTCCTTGTCAAAACCCCCCATATACAGAGATAAAAATGAATAATTGATAATTGTTCAATCTTGATGGGTGCAAGAGAAAGTACAATAGCCCTTTCCTACCCATGCCCAAGTGAGCAAGGAGAATGGCCACCAGCCAGTTGTAGGTACTGATGAAAGAAAAGCCAGGTATTTGCCAGTGTTGCCAATGGCTGACATATCATTGCCATGGGGTCACTTACCACATTTAATAATACTACTTTTTAAAACTTCTTTTTTTTAATAGAAGCATATTTTCTGTTTTCTCTTATGTGAAAGAAAGACTGATTGTACAAATTAAAATATATCCTATGTTTGTTTGGACAAAGATGCTGTGAATACTGGAAAAGACGGGATATTGTTCTGTCTTAGTGTTTCTGCTGGAAAATGCAAAAATCCAGAGTAATCATTGAAAGTTCTAGACAGTAAGCAGGAATAAAAATGAAATATAACATTTAATTATTTTCTGATGGTTCAAATATTTGCATGCATCATAATAATACTAATGTCTCCACAGCATTTCACATTCCTGTTAATTTCCAAAAAAGAGATTGCAGGCACTAGCGAGAGAATCAACTTCATCTTATGAAGCTTGAGTCTGGTTTTGTTCTTTGATTTAACTTTCACAAGTCTAAAATGAAACTGTAGATTAATCTGAGGTAAGTTTCCCTCAAGGTGCCTCATTAGAGCTGTTCTGCTTTGTTTAAGCACTCTTGTTCAGGTAACAAACACCAGATAAAGTGTACCTCCTTGAGGATGCTGGCTCAGGCATGCTGGACTCCTGAAGCAGAAGGTGTGTGTGGGGAGGACTTTCACACTCCAGCAGTGCTCCTTATGGCCACCAGCAGCTTCACTACACCCCTGAAGTTCATTAATTGCACTTGAAGTAATAGCTAGCCCACAGGTTAATGTGAATGCTCCAAGAATACTACAGTCATTGCTGGCTCTTTGCAGAAAGAAGCTTTGCATCATTTCCAACACTGTTGGCGACTGTCTTAGGCCAGAAGGTTGTTCCATTAATACTTTAACTTCGGGGATTCCATCACCTTTTATTTGAAAATTGTCTTCTTGCCAGTCAGGCACAGAGGCCACATCACTTGCATGTGGGGCTGCCAATAGTTAGGTAAAGAAAAGTGTAGGCTGATCCAGATTGATATCACTTCCACCACAAAACGGGGCAAGTTCTTAGAGCAGTCACTCTTATAAACATCTTACTCTCAATGTTCAGTTGCACAAAAGTCATCTGTGTTCCTCCTGCTGAGTTTAAGAATTACTGGGGTTGGGATAAGGGTTTCAATTACTTACTTTGCTTCCCCAAAACTCCATAATGGAGCAATTACTTTTAAGACGTGCATTTTGCAGAAAGAATAAAGAACTGGTACTATGAAAAATATCACCAGAGAATACAACTTTTATATCTGCTGAAAGAGCCTGAGAATGGCCTATAATTAATAGCTTCTTCAGGAGCCACATCAGGTGAAAAGCTATTGTTAATATTAATGCACATGTTGGCAAAGTCATAGGTATTCTCTACTGCAGCAGACAAAGCAAGATAGCAGAATATAATAAAAGATTTCTATTGTGGTAATAATGACAGCAGCAGTGCACAATGATCCATGTTGCAACCCAGACCTTTAGAGTAGCTGAGTCAAAATTTCTTGTAGATGTTTTATTGTGAGACTTTGATTAATAACTTTGGTGCATTAGGATCAGAGAGAATAGATCTGATACTACCATGAATGAAAAAAAACTCATTTAAGTGTATTATTGCATTTATCGAGTTGCAGTGTGCTTCAAGTCAAGGTGCTTTTCTCAAAAGTACAAATTCTGTATTTTATGAAAATGTAGTTGAATTATTTCCATTGAACTTTCTGTTAGATCAGTCCCTACATTTAGAGGAACAGTTGTAAAGAACATTATACGACAATGAAATCAATGTCGTGCTTGGCTGGTTCTAAATAACAGTGTTTGAGAACGATCACAACAAAAACCCCCATAAGCATAATTTTCACTAGTTTCCACTAGTAGAGTTTCACATGTTTCTTGTCACACTGCTGCTGTACCCTGTGGTTTTATTTAGAAGAATCACAGAAATATTTGATTTCTGTGGAAAAGGTTGGAAAAGGCTGTCAAAATCCCAAGTACAGCTTTTAACCCATCACTGCCATGTTCACCACTAAACAATATCTCTGACACACCCACATGCCTTTTGAATATATCCTGGGATGGAGAATCTCTGGACAGACTGTTCCAATATTTGGCAACCCTTTGGGTGAAGATTTTTTTTCCTAATACCTCACACAAACCTCCCCTGGTGCAACAGGGAGGCCATTTCCTCTTACCGAATTTGCAAATGTGATGGCAGACTGGGTCTGAATATGGAATATTTGAAAGGCCTGTAAATCTTTCTATTTCTTGTTTCTCTTTGTAGCTGTGATTCTGGAAGAATTTTTTATCTGATTTCCTTAAAGACTTTGTAGCAAGCTAAGCATGTTGGAAAATCCATGTCCCCAGGTGGTAAACTGGTTAACTGGTCAGCTAAGTGTGCATTTTTCCATAGCAGCTATAACCCTGCCTAGCTAATTCCTTCAGAAGCACTGATGCACCAGGAACATGAATTCCAATACCTGAGATCTGCTGCCTCATCTCGGCAATGGAAAAGATTTTGTGAACAAATATCACTCTGAATTTTAAGAACACTTTGACAGAACAGGTAGTTTTTTACCACTGGATAAAAAGCTATTGGTTTCTACAAATTATAATACTATTTTTCTGGAGCATTAGGTCAAAACAAGTGAAGGGATAAAGGGGAATGTTGAAAAGGAAGGCCACTAAGAAGAAAAGGTCAGGAAAACCATGATGTCTTCTAACAAAGCCTCCAAGTGGTCATTCTGCAGTAATATCTTGCTGCTGTGCATGAACACAGTTGTCTGCTGGCTGTTAAAAATATCTATTAAACTATTGGCTTTTCACAATTATCAAAATGAATTATGTACATATAATGTTAGAAAACTTTACTGTATGAGTATGATTTCCTTTAGTTCTGTTATTAACAAAGAAACTTAGAAGTGGAATTGGGATAAATAATTTTTTTTATTACAGAATTTGCTTTTGTAAAAGATAATAAGGAGATTCTTTGCATTCTTGGAGTGGCTTATCTAGGGAAAATGACCAAAAGCCTGGGAAAAGAATTTTTATGACTAAGAGTAGGCAGGCCGACTGACCTGGCAACTCCAGGTTGGGGGGCAGGGGGTTCTTTTGAATAATGCATGAAGGTGTATGAATATGTAACAATGCAATGCATTTAACAAAGTGTATCTTTAGTTAGGGTGTGCTCTTTTTGGTGGAATGCCAAAAGGCACCTGGCTGGTCGTTATTACAATTTTGCCTTATGTACTTCTCGCTGGCCACTGAGGGCCCCGCGCCAAGGCTGCCATTTGTGGGCCCGCCCTCAGCCCTCAGCCCTCCCCGCTGGTGTGTGGGCCGCCCATGTGGCCTGGGCACTTGGAAAGCTTCAGGAGCACTAACTGCATTTCTCCTGGCCTGCAGCCCTTCGCCAAGGCTGAGGCTCCTGCAGGGCTGCTTTGCTGCCAGCCGGATTGTTCTGAGCTATTTCCCCACCTGTTGCCAGCGCCAAGTGGCGCAGCACCAGTCATGGAGTGTCCCCGGACCTGTTCGTTCTTGCTATGAAGCAACGATGCTTTTTACCACAGACTTCAGACAGCTGGGAGTGAAGCCCTGTTCTAATTTGCATTTAATCAAGAGTATTTTTTCTCTTTTCCTTTTTTCAGCTTTGCTTTGCATCTTGTTATTCATTTTTTGTGTATATTAAAAATATGCAATAAAATGGATCTCTTAGTGTTCAGCACTCTAAAAATCAGAGCTTTGTTGCTCCCTGGAAGCAGTTTCTGAACTTTGTCTTCCTGACAGTGCCAGTAGATTTTCCAGAGCCAATAGTCACAAAATGTCAGCATTGTTAAACGGGGACAATAAATTTTCAAACAGTTCCATAAGATGATTTTACCAGACGTTAAAAAGGTCAGACATGAACTGTAAATAAATTCCCATTCACAGCTATATGCCTCTTTAATTAGAGAATAAATTGTCATTAAGATAAGCAGTCAAACAGTTATTATCCTGTTTTGTTATGGCCCTATATTTTGCTAGTTAGATAGTTAGGCTGTCCTGCAAAGATAAAAAGGTTCAGTAAAAGTATGTAAATTCCCCTACTGTAGAGAAGAGTGTGAAGAAAATAAATATTAGAGAATCTTGGATCAAATCTAGGCAATGTAGTTTGGCATGTCCTTTCTTTGATTTTGTGGCGGTCTCTGGGACCAGCCAAGCAAACATCAGAAGAAAGGTCTAAGCAGTGAAGTGAAGAGAAAAGCAAGCCCCTCATTTCCTATCTTCTTGGTGTGTAGGGTTTTCCCCCTGCATCAGCAGTTTAACCAGCTTTGCACTTTGCTCTCTCAAACCTGGAGCCAGTTGAGAGCATGCTTTGAATGTGGTCTGCAGATTGATTCCCATGGCAGGCTGGAAACCTGGGCTTGGACCAGAAGCTTCCCTTCACTCACTGGAGGGCTGAGTCTTTGTCTGCCTTTTACTAAGGGACTCAGATGTCCCAGGGTGATTGCTGGTCAGGTTTGCTTTGTGGGAAATTGGCTGTGCTTTTTGTTCACAGATTCACAGAATATTTGGAGTTGGAAGGGACCTGCAAGGATCAAGTCCAGCTCTTAAGTGAATGGCCCAAATGGGGGTTGAACCCACAACTTCAGGGTTATCAGCACCATGCTCTGACCCTCTGCATGCTCCTGCACGCTGAGATGGTTCAGCTGGGAACTTTCCTTGCCAAGCCTCAACTTGTATTTCAATAGTCAGTGAAAACACTAAACCCTTCTGTTAAAAATAGGTGGTCACCAGTTGCATTTCAGCTCTGGTTTTAAGCATCACTGGAGGACTTGTCAATTTGCCACAGAGATGGCAAGAAATGGGGAAGCGGGTTAACTACAGAACATTTCATGCCATCAGGGTGAGCTCCGTGCATAGTAAATCCATGTAGGGACTCTGATTATTAAATATTGCACTGGGGGAAGAAGGAGCTCAAGTACTCAGACACATCTGTGTGGACAAGTCTGATCTCATGTTCACTGCCAACCTCTTCAGACCCCAGGTACTGATTTAAGTGGTACTTGTTATAAACAACCATATTAAATGGCTGTGTATCCTTGGATCTGAGGGACTATAATTTTGTATAGGGAAATCTTTTGTACTTGAAAAGAAAAGGGAGGGGTCTTCCTGTACCTTAGCAAAACCTTTCCAAAGTTGAATTGTCCATCTAAATTAACTTAAGGGGGGAAATGGGTATTGTAATATTTTACCCATAATCTCTGTCATAATTTTCTGTAAAATGGAAATGTCTCTTATGGGGAAGAGGGGTCGGTAGAGGAGAGGTCTGAGAGGAACAACATGGTCCTGCCACTACCACCTCCTCTCCTGGGGATCAGTGGTGCATTGCAGGGCATGAATTTTAGGAGTAAAAAGGATGAAGTGACCAGAATGTAAGTTTAGATGAGGAAGAAATGCAAGCATAGAAAGACTTGGGAAAACAAGGGTAAGAGAGAGCCAGAAAGGAAAAGAGGGACTGATTTGAAAATGGAAGGAAGGAGCAGAGCAACTGCAGGATACATTGAAAATGAAAGAAATCCCTCCTAGAGCAGTGGGGCCCATGTACACCTCTGCTTTGTAAGTGGCAATGGAACCTCCCAAATGGTTTGCATCTGAAATCTTTGATGCCTAGGCTAGTTCTTCTGGGGAAACTAGGATTTGCAGCACACAGGGAAAGACAAGTTTGTCATTGCAAAGGCTTAGCTGTGAATTGCTCAGACTGTCAAGATTACCTGTTACCGGGTCTTGTGGAGCAGCAAGGAAAAGGTGAAGAAAGGCAATTATTTTTCATGCATTACAGGATTTCTGTCTGCCCCACAGGCACTCCAGCTGAAGCCACATGAAGATTTACACTGCAGTCATAACAAATTAGATTTTTCACTATTCTTCCATATGCAATTAAAAAATGCAATGTATAGTATCTTACCAGATAAACCAGAAACTTTTTATGGACATGATATATTAAAACATACCATGTTGATCTATCACCTTGATTCGAGTTGTGTAGAGCATCTCATCACTTTGTAGGTTGAGGAATATTCCAAGGCTGATTTTTCCAAAAGAACTCTTGTGAAATTAAAAACCCCAACCAGATGAAGACTGAAAATTTAATCGGCAGATGGCCTTGGATGTAAATATATTTGCTTTAGTGGAATAGAAGGTTGTGATTAGGAATTAAATCTTTCCCAAGTATTCATGTGGGGCATGAAATTGAGCAGAGAGAACTGATGGAGCAGCAAGTTTCTCAGAACTGGTAGCTCAATCAGAGAAAGAAAAAGTTTGTCAACATTTTTACTGGCCATAATAACTTGTTATTTGATTAATTGATTAATCACCATGTTTGCAGGGGATGAAATATCCCTTGTTGATACATGGATAGGAAGGTGATGCTTTGATGCTGCGGGAGCTGATTTTGCCCAGATGCTCTGGGTGACATTCACATGAAGCATCCCTATGGACCGGCCAGCATGGCTCTGTGCAAGCTGGTGCACAGGGGCACGCTGCCCTTGCTGCTTTGTTTAACCTGGGCTTTGTGCCAAGCGGTGCCCCAGAGCTGGAGCTGTTTCTATCCCAGGGTGCCTGGTTCAGTCACGTGAGCCAGCTGCTGCTCAGATGGTGACAACCAGCTCTGGGGAACAGACCAGCAGATCTACCTGCCTGCCCAGCCCTGCTGAGTCAGTGGCATCAGGGCTGCCCATCAAAGGTGCTTTTCTTACCCCTGGTTTGGAAAGTAGCTGTAATTTTAATAACTGATTCCTCTGAGCCAGGCCAAACTGCGTCTGACACCTCACAGAAACCTGTCTTAGGAGAATTACTCAGTGCCCTGTTGACTCAGCCCTTCCATCAGGTGTGTTTGGATGTGAGCACCAGCCCTGCTGTTCAGCACAGACAGCATCTTGGCTCATGTCCTACCCAAGTGCTGCAGCTGGCAAATCACTGCTCGTAAATAGCTTTTCCAAAGACAACCACCTCCCTCTATAAGGAAGATTTATTTGTGGAAAATGTTTCAAAGTGTGATTATATAGCATCTGGCATAAATTGCCCACATAGAGTAACTGGACAGTTGGATGATCAATTAATGCTGGCTGCTCTCCATCCTATTGTTTCAAAGGTATCATGTAGTGGACGGTTCACATGCTCTATGCATTATATCAATAATTTAGTTTATGTCTGGGAAAACATGTCTTGTCCATGAAGCAGAGAATTACTGGTTGTATGGCTCAGAGATGCCTCTAAACCTTTTCAATCAAGTGTAATAAATTAGGATACGGTGAAAGAATTTATTTTCTTCATCACTGCTGTTATTTGATTCAGCTACTGCAAAGATCTGCGTGAAATTCTATTGCATGCACAAATATAACAACATAAATGTTAGAGCAAGACAAAAAGAAATTATGATCAGAAACAACAGCTGTAACTGCTGTAGGAAGGCTTCATGGTATATTTGCTTACATTATTGCAAAGAATCAGGAATTTCATACTGCTTTTGCAGTTTGAAAACCAAAGTTTTAAGTTTTTAAGCTATTACTATCAGCAAAATGACCTAAACAGGGACTTTTCCCTAAAAGAGAGAACTGAAAACATCTCCCAATGCCCAATCACTTTTGAAGTCAATGTTGAAATTCTGCTGAGTTACAGAACAGCATGATTTTTCCCCAGATGTTTCTGTTCTTTACTGAAGCATGTGGCTACACTTCTGAAAGCAGTTAAATTACTACTGCAAAGAAATTGCCACCCATTGCGATGCTTAGTTTGCCTTAACTGTGTTTTTTTGGGGATGTATTTGATGATGTGACTGTAACTGGAGAATCTTTAGATTAACAGCTTGTCAAGAAAAGTTGACTTCCCTCAGAGTTTTTCACTGTTCACTTTAACTTTGATTAAGAACCCTTTTTGTGTAGGGTCAGCAATTAAGAAAACTCTTCTGTTTAATTATTGGATCAAATTATCCGTATTTTCATCCCAGACTTCTTTGTTAAAATGCATAACCTTTATTTTTACGAGCAGTGCATCAACAAGCCATAGCCATTTCTTAGTCTAAAACACCTTAACTACCCTCAGAGCTACACTATTTAATTTCTGTATGTGTCTACATCATATAGCAGAGGGGGCTGTTATACCCATAAATTAATTGTATTATCCATGTGGGATGTTAAAAAGGTTATGAAAAGTTAATGTGGTATTTGCTAATTTTTTATATATTCATTAAAATTATTTATAACAGTGATGTTTATGTAAACCCACAATTAGAATATTAGATTAAGTGTTTACTTTTGATGTGGTACATGTAATTTTGTAGGAAGCCATAATACCATTTCAGCCTGGTGCATAGGGAATTGAGAGAACAACTTAAGCTGTTTCTCAGTTAATTATTGTTCTCATTTGCCTCACCCTCTCTCTAAAAATGTCTCTTAATTGGACGGATCCTGGTACAGGATCGTGCTAATGTTTAAGATCTTACAAATTTGAATTAGTGGCGTTTCCATAGGAAATAAATTCTGCTACGTGTTTCAAGTGCAGACCAGTGATTAGAAACCAAGTGAGATAACAGCAAGTCAGTGTGTTCCCGGGGGACTGTTTGTGCCTCGTGTGAAGTGAGCTGGTGGCTCTCAGGGGTCTCTGCACCGGTAGAGCTCATAATCTGCAGTATCTTCCTCTACTCTCCTGCATCCCACTCACCCTCCAAAGGTGATGGAACATGGGACAAACCACACTAAAATCTTTATATATAGATGTAGAAATAGCTCCTAAGGAGGAAGCAGCTCTACACTATTTCTGTGCATTTTTTGAGTTTTGAATGAAATTTCATTTCCTTTTAACTCTCCAGCCCGCTCTATGTGCAAACCCGAGCAAAAATAGTGGCTTCCTTCTCAGGGAAAACAAAATCAGGGGTAATTCCCAGCACATCTTCTGCCCACACAGTCCAGGGATCAGTGACCACCTCTGACTAGTGTGGGAAACTGCAACAAACTGGATATTTGATGGGTGGGCTGGAATTCCTATGAACTGCAAGAACAAAAACTCCCAAAATAGCTGACTGTCCTGAATGATGTTTCTCAAGCCACTAATCTAGTCCCAGTAGTGGTAAAAAGTCTATTCTGTGTATGAGGGTATGAGCAGCTGGGAATGCACCTTCTGTCAAAGCAGAGGGCAGCAGGCAGCTCCTGTCCTGTAGCCTGTGCAACAACAAGCCATATAGAGGGTGGCAGAGATGAAGACAAGTGAAGGGGATCATAGGACAGTGGCAAAGGCCAGGGTATTTCCCCAGCTTTTTCTGTGAGGATGCAGGTAGACAAAGAGGTGCTATGTGGCAAGAAAATGGAGGGAAATGGAAAGGAGCAAGTTGTAGGCCAGGAACGAAATGGAACTATGATAAAGGGATGACAAGAGAAGGATCAAGCAAATTCTAGACTGAAGAAAATCCTTCACCTGGAAGGATGCTCCTTGACTTTCACCTGCTGGTTTTAAATGATTATTTGAGGACTGCAGGTGGCATACCAGTGATGTTCAGCAGTGCAGCAGAGGTATAAAACCACCTCTGCCTTAAAGTAGGGAGTTTTGCCTTGGCAGTGATGCATTGTAGTTAAGACTTCCTTTTCACAAGCCTTTAGCTATCTCCTTCTGTTTGGCTTCTAACTTAGCATCAACGAAGATCATACATAGCAGCACAAAGACAGCACCAGTGTTCCTCACGTGTGGCCATAAGCAGCAAGTTTTCCCTAGGGTGAATTCAGTCACAATAACAGCTTGTGTTCTTCACCCATATTACAGGGATGCCCAGCAGCCCTGCCAGAATTTGTGTCAGCATTTTCTTTATAAACTCATTTTTCTTTCTTGAGTGACAAAGTGCCAAATGCATGTGCTGTTGCCACTCAGCTGAAGAGAAAGATGTGAGAAACAGTGTTTTTCTGCTCCTAGTAACTGAGGAGAAGTGTTGGCTGAGTTTCAGAAAAGTAGATCAGATGCTGAAGTTCATGTCACTGAAGGTATTTTGGAGTATATGGCATCTGAGTTAATTCTTTTTTCCATACAGGAAAAGCTGAATTTAAAGTTTGGATGTGACCAGACACACGGGCATGAGCTGGCCACACTGAAATACAAACTGATTATCATGGCTTGTGATAGACATGGTATTTGATGCTTTTGTGTCTGATTTTTCATTGCACTAATTTAATTTCATGCTGTTTCAATTGCATGAAGACGTGCTCACGTAGGCACAACCTGCTCCTCTCCCTTCCCACTGAGTGGCCTGAAATAAGGGCTCCTCTGCTGGTTCCCAGCTCCCAGAAAGATGGATGAGAGCACAGCCAGAGGGGAGGATGCTGCAGCCTTGCTGTGACTTTTTCTTGGACGTGGGTCTGAAAAAATGTTTGCTGATTCTCAAGAAAATGTGTTCCTACCCCATCCCATTTCCTGACTGGGTGTCATGGCACTAGGCTTGGTTTTTAGTTTGCATTTGCCTCTTTCCTGTGTCTCCTTCATCAGGTTAAATGCCACAGCATCAGCAGTGCATCTTCCTTCAAGGGCTTCATGGAGCTTTTGGGGCTACTAACAGATCTTCATTCCCCATCCCATTTGACCAAAAGTGGTTTTCGTTTTTGCCAAATACTGTTACTATGCAACATAACAGCAAATAGCTGGGTGTGATGTTGGATGGGATTTATTGCAACAGCATGTGCTTAATGTTATTTTTAAGCTTGTGTATGTTAAGAGGTCATAAAGTTTTATTCTAAATACAGCTTTGTATAAACACACAGCTCTCAAGCAACTTAATACTGAGATCTGTATGTCTCCCCAGTTTCAAGCTTGCTTACACAATGGAAAAATCAGAGTTAAAGCAGAAATGAAGAAGTTCTTTCCCTTCCTGATTTCTTTTTTCTTCATATAACACCTTTTTGGTAAGAAAATAATTGTGCTGACTGATGGGTCTGGTGGACCAGTGAGTTGAGCTTCTGGGAGGTGGGGATCTCTGTGGTTCAGGCTAAGACTTGCAGCTGGCCTCATCCATCCATCCATCCATCCATCCATCCATCCATCCATCCATCCATCCATCCATCCATCCATCCATCCATCCATCCAGGGTCACTCTGTACTGCTGCTCATATTGCACTTCTGAGAAATCCCCTTTATCTCTTTGCCTTATCTTCTGCAGGGAATATGATGTGTATTGCATATTGCATGTCATCGTCCCCCCACCCATTTTTCCCTCTTTCCCCTCTCCTTTTCATGTGTGTGTGCAGATCCGCAAGCACACACATGTTTGTTAACCTACACTTGAGTTTGTGTTTAGCAGTTGCACTCCTTCAAGTCAAGCAGCACTCTCATCTTTTTCTAGCACATAGCAGTCTGTTCAACCTTTCCTGGAACTTTGGACTTAAGCTCAAGTTTTGTTATCCTAATGAACCCAGACTTTGCACTTGGGTTCAAAGATCCAGCGCTAGCAGGTGTGTACGAATATAGAGGCGGCTTAGGGTAGCATCTGAAGAGGTGGTTTGAGAGGTGTCCCACAGCAATCTTCTATTTTCTCTGCCCTTTCACAGAGATAAAACCTCCAAGAAAAACACTGGCGGAATTGTCTTCAGTTTTTTCCAAAGAGCAATTGATTTTTAAATCTGTTGTTATTCATTAACTTTTAAACAGTGGTTTCATTAATACTTAAATTACCACGACGATAGAGAGTTTTTAAACTGGAGTTGTGGTAATTTCTAGCTGACATTTCTTGACTTCTCTGCAAATCTGTTGCTTGTCTCTCAGGACCAGTCTGCCCTCCTCTGTGAGTATCAAAGCCAGCTGCTCTTATTGCAGGTCTTTTGTCACTGATTGGAGAAAATTTTCCCAGTAATCCTGTTGGAGGCAGCAAACAACAAAGAAATGGCTAAAATGCAGCGATGCTGCCTATCCAAAGAGAAAGCCTCAGCACTTCACTCACAGCAAAGCTATTTGTAAAATGTATGCAAATTCCTCTAGTGTGCAGCAGCGGGAAGGTGACCTGGGACAGAGATCACAATGCTTTATTCCACCCATGCTGTATTCACCTCCTGCCCAGCTCCAGCTCTATCTGCTGTCCACAGCACAGCTCCCATGTAATGGCTTTTGTCATTCTCACTTCTGCATCTGCCTAGAGTCCTCAGAGATTTTAACTTAATGAAATCATTCCCTGTGTTTCAGAAGGAACTTGGCTTTTCCTAATTTCTCAAGCTGCTGCCACATGCCTGAGGGCAGGCATTTCAACTTGTCATTCATCATGAATGCAAAAAGAGGATATCTATGCCACTAAGGGGACACTGCTCACATTTAAAATCTTAGATGCTTTCCTAGCATAGCTCAGCTCCCCAGGGTAGTAGCTTCCATGAAGTTGTGGTGGCAGGGACGCCAGCCCTCTTCATGTCACACTTGTGTCTTTAGCATTTTAATTGCCTCTCGGGATCACACTGGGATAGTGGCGGAAAAGAAAGGTTACCAGGGAAGTACCGTCATCAGAACTACAGAAGAGAATGAAAGAAGGCAGCATGTCAGATGATTTTCACAAAATTATATGTATTTTTGAGTAAAATTCACAGAAGTCAGTGGTTTTTACTCGCCACAGGATTCCTGTAAAAGGCAGTCAGGTACAAAACATTCACCAGAGATGGTTTTGACTTCTGCCAATGGATTCAATTACTTTTTCCTCAGAGGACTGTACGGAGGCTCCATCACCAGGAAGCCCCTCATCGTGGTTTACAAACCCCCCAGTGTTGATGGTGGTGATGCAGTCATTATGAGCACTGTGAGGACGTTTCAGGTGATGCATAGCAGTACTTTTCATTGGTGACCACGAGACCAAATTCATCCCTTATTACATCACTTCATACCAGAGGTGGTACGCTGGGAAATGAAGATGAGAATCCATACTCTAATCCTGACAAAGCAACTCTTTTTGCCACAAGGATAAGAAGCAAACGAAGGCAGGATGTGAACCACTGCTGATCGCCTTAGTTTTCATGGCTATTAGGAGGAAGATCTGTCCGTCTTTATTTCCTTCTCTTTCCTTGATCTTGGCTGATGAGTGGGGACAGGTTTTGACCACTGCCTGTTTGCCACCAGCTCCTCTCCTCCCTGGCAGCTGCGTGCCCAGTGCTGCTGGCACTGGCAGCTGTGGGGCTAAAGGAAAAGAACTGCAGTCAGACTTCTGGTTTCCACTGCAGCCCTATATGAATAACAATTTTTTTCAAAACCTTCTTTAAATGTATTAATCCAGATGAGGTTCATTCCGAAAAAGCAGATCCTAGACATAATGTACTTAACTCTGAGTCACCAAAACTCGAGAGGTCTCCAAGTAACCCAATCTCAGCTATCCCTGCTTTGAGTGGAGAGTTGGACTTGATGACCTCTGCACAGCTCCCCCAAGCCTAAATTTTCCTATGAGGCTTCAATCATTTCTCTATGACTCAGTCCAAGTAGCACCACCAAACTTTTTACATATGCTGTGCTGGGCTTTGGAGGCAAACAACAGCAGAATACTTTGGAGCTGACCTCAAAATTGCATTTGGACATGATAATTCATGCAGTACTAGCAAACTGTGGGATATGCTGTATTTTTCCAAAGACAAGAGTCTGCAAAAGGTGTTTGTGACCACAACTGCTTCAGATCTAAGGCTAAAGCCCTAGGATCTTTCTCTGACTCTTGCTTCTGCCCCTTGTTTTTCATTAACACTATTATCCAGAAAGAATTATAATTCCTATAAACAACACAGGTTGTGTTCTATTCCTAGTCCCTTTCATTTAGTCAAATAAAATTTTAAGTTCAGCAGCACCAGCAGATTCTACACCATAAATCCTGATGGTCCTGGACTGTTAGGTTTCAGCACAGCTCTTTTATGTCCAAGTACCCTTTGCTACAGATCTGTAGCAGGCCAATATGTTTGGAGACAGGCCTGGCTCGGTGCTCTGGCAGGCAGAGCCAGGAATAAGGACAGATCTGCTGATTCAGGATCCTACAAACATAGCTGATCTCATTGCAGTGAAAATAGGTCACTAATCACACATGGCCTGCATCCAAAAACTAGCTAGGAAAATTGAATATCTGCTGGCTGAAAACTCTGTTTTACTCGAACACACAAAAATAAAGCAGTCTGCTTTAATTTGTTTAAAACAACCACCAGATTATGTGTCCGGGACACAAAGACAGTGATCTCCCTCCACTGTTATTTTTCAAGCAAGCAACTCATTTATTGTCCCAGCCTATCCTTCACTTCCGTTCTCACACATTAAAATAATGTGTAGTTCACACTTCTGTTTTTAACCTCAGTTACAAGAAGCAAGAAGGTCTTCTTTCTAAAGAAAAAATTAGCATTAGCCTATATGCTGATGACAGTGATTTTTTTATAGGCTTCTATGTAGGGAAACAAGTAAGTTAATATTGCAATAATTAGATCTTTTAAGTAAAAATAACATGAAAATTCCTGGTTTGGGATTTGTGGGATTTAGTTGGGTCTTTTTTGTGTGGTGTTTTGTTTTGTGGGGGTTTTTTTTGCTTGTTTTTGTTTTTCTTGGTTTTGTTTTGTTTTGTTGTGTTTTTTTTGGTTTTTTTTTTAATTAGGGTTTTTTCATAAGACAAAAACCACCTTTTCTTTTTAGATCATTCTGAATTTTCTTTTTAAGCTGGTTGCCCATGCTGATATTCTGAATAATTTAATGGGAGAGCACTTAGACTGCAGCAGGGCTGAGAGCTACTGATGTGGAATAAGTGTACCCTGATGTTACACAATGTGCATGGTGGGAGGGAAAGTCCAATCAATATAAATGAATCCCTTTTTCCATTGAATAAATGCCATCTCTCTCAGCCAGCAGCTGGGGAGAATATGTATGCTTTATAGAGATAAGTTCTACTAAAATGTTAGCTTTTCCTTTCTCTAACAGATCAGATCAGACCAGACCCATTTCCTTTGCTGATCATCAGCTGGTAAGCAGGAGTGGTTTTCACCTTCAATTGTGGACAGAGTGGTGACATGCTCATGTGAAAAGGGTTACTGAAATGTGAGTAACTGTTAGAGTGGTCAGAAATAATTGCTTGTACAATTGAAATGAAGACCCAAAAGAGGCTGGTAAAGGAAACTGTTCATGCCAGTTTGTAGAAACTTTTTCAGTACATATGCTCTTGAATACTCTCAAGCTACATTGAAGGAAAGGTAATACTTGAGAGTGGGTAGTTCAGGAACAGAGACTAGCTCCCAGGAACCCTAGAATTGCCTGCAACTACAGGCAGTAGTTGTAAGGTCATTTTTGTTCTCCTTCCACTGGTATTGGTCCTTCTCGTGCTCTGGAGGGGAATTGCTCCTTGCTGCTCCCGATCGCCATCATTGCTGCTACCGGCCCCATTCCTTGTGCACTGCCCAGGGCTCAGGTGCTTCCCTCAGAGACAGCCATGCCATGCTAACCTCCCAGGGAGGTGTTTCCCATCTGGAGAGGTCCCATGCTTGGCCACACTACCCAACAAATAGATTCACAGCAGTCCTTGCCAGGGAAGAAGGGAGAGCTGAGGAAAATGGCGCGCCTTTCCAGCAGCTCAGGGTTCAGCAGTTCAAGTCCTACCTTCATTTCTCTCTCAGCCTGTGGCAAATGATCTCCAGTCACAAGTAACAGGAAAGAGTTTGTGGAGCACATACAGCCACATCAGATTGTGAGACATGGTCCTTTTAACCTTGTGAGGATTTGTAGAGGCTGGAGCTGTGGCTGTATTGCCTCCATTGGGAAAGCCAGAGTCACCACTAGGCACCAGTGACATTTCTGTGCAGTACTTGATGCCGAAGCTAACACAGGAACAGACTGTGTCATTGCCAGACAGAGCTTAGCTTTTATTTACAAATAAGAGGTTTTGTGACTGTGAGAGTGCCTCTGATGGCAGACGATTCTGGTAGTCCCTTAAGGCTGATACCACTGATTCAGCCAGCAGAGACAGTTTTTGATGGGTGTTGTGTGCCTGAGTGGCTCTTGCTGGAATCTTACACTAAGCTAAAATGATTGATTTCTTATAGGCTATGCAACTGTAAGTGTAACTTTATTAGAAGTGTTCATCAAGCATGTAATATAAACATATTTTGAACTCACAGATTTAATAACAAGCTGTAGATAGAAACTATAAAATAATTCACAGTTAGGCAAAGGACTGAACAATTCAGATGAAGAACTGAAATCAGACCTGATTTCAAATGTCTTCATTTGTCAAGTCATATTCCAGAGTTAGATCCTTACCTGACACAAATTAAACCTTTCTGCCTTACATTATCTGAAGCATATCTAGGGTAACATGCAATACCCAATACCTGCAACCTCTTTTCAGGAGTGACCATGCTGCAGCAATAAAGGGATTCTCAGCAAAGGAAAGCTCCCAGTCTCTTAGGAGGGTCTGCAGGCCCTCTAGGGGCAGGGCAGTATGGCCTTGGGTGAATTAATGTATATTTTATTTGGCATATGCATACATAAGGATACATTTAGGCCTCCTTTTTATTTAGAGATAATAAAAATGCATTTATTTAGGCGAGGGTTAAGAGGAATGAACACCAGAAATGTTTGAACCCAGTGCAAAGTAGGAATAAGTTGTCTTTAGGAAGTGTCTCCTGGCCAGCTGAAGAAAGTTAAAGAAGGTAGCTAGAAGCAGCAAGCCCCAAGCAAAATAACTCCAGTGGTTATCCTGTGGGGCATATCAGAGAAAACCTCAAATTACACCCTGTAAATAAATCTCCTGCACTGACTGCCAAATGTACATCATGTACATGTATATCAAAAGTCAAGCTCTTGTCCATGGACTCACATAACACTGTCTCAGTGGAGTTTATCTTTTCTGCCCTCTTTTAACCCAAAACAAAGTTGTTGCAAAAGACTGTGAATCAGTTCTAACATACTCCCTGTACTGGGTTGTCAGCCAGTTACTGGCAGCTCTCATGGAATTTTTTTTCTCTGTAATATGCACATGTTTCTGCACAAGCACATTCAAAAGCATTTCCAGTTCCAACTAAAACCCACAAATCTGGAGAAATTCTAAGTTAAGCTCAATGCTCATGACAGCCATCTTATGACATGAACTGGTTAAAGCAATTCATCCTTTTATGAACCTTTGATGAAGGGAATTCTGTTGCAAGAGAAATGTGCTGGATTTCATGCTTTGAGCATTCCATCTGACTCTTTAATGTTGCTATAAGACAGAGCAGATTGTTTTGAAATCTTAAATAAAATTATAAATGTTCTGCCCGATACTGTATCAGCATGTAATTATGTAATACCTGTTCTCCAAGAACCTTGAAATGCCTTATTAATCCTGTCTTGACTCCACTGCCATGATCTTAAGGTAGGTAAATTTTGTTATTTACTGTTAGCATGGAGAAAGTCCGTTCTAGAGAATACCCTGTCCAAAACCATGAGTAGTTGTGCAGGAAAGGGGGCTGGGCTCATTCTCTCTTTTCTGAGTTAAACCTTGTACCTGGGAGTTCAAAATAGATTATTTATAAACTGCAAGTGGAAACATTACACTTTATCTTGTGACAGATATTTGGGGCTTTCAAAAACAATTAGGAGCATGGGGTCCAGTACCAGAATACATCTCAGGGATTTTTCTACAGTTTCTTTTGTAGCCTTGAACAAGGTTGTTGACTGCCTAAAAGACATAAATAAATATAAGTGAGTATTAGAACATAAATAATATTTTCCAGTTCAACAGATCCTGGAAAGACTTCCTATAATGTAACATGATGTCAAGCTGGGCTGGCAAGGACAAGTTCACTAGTGGTTCCCAGATTCTGGAAGCAGTGATGCTGGGATATATCTGTGTACAGAGAAGAAAACACCTCACTACTTTTTTTCTTGATATTTCCTCAGTCTCCAAACTGAGGATAATGGTTTCTATATAGTACAGATTTCTGCTTCAGACTGCCAAAAAATATCCTTCATTGCAAGCCTGCAGTTTCGCACAGGGCATCCCTATTTTCATAAGGGGCAGACAATTTGATCAAACTTATCCACTTGCTTTGTTTGCACACATACTGCTTTCTATTGCAGGAAAACCAACTGAAGATATGGACTGGTGGTAAAATTGTTTGGTCTTATCAAAACAATCAGCTTTCCCACTGAGATATTATAAAAGCAGTTAAATGAAAACATTTGCTGTGTTGCCTTTTTGAATTTCTAACTGGGTTTCACTACCCTTGACAGTGGTACATGGACAACTAAAACTAAATTGTGAGTGAATTTCTAACTGGGTTTGACCACCCTTTGAATTTCTAACTGGGTTTCACTACCCTTGACAGTGGTACATGGACAACTAAAACTAAATTGTGAGGGCTCCTCGTGTAGCTGGTTTGTGGATGGGGATGCTGGCCTGCAGCAAGCACCTGTACCAGTTCCAGTGTCCCATGTTCTTTGCTGTTCTGGGTCCCTGCAGAAGCTGTAAACACAGGAAAATTTTACTGAAAAGTTGGCCTTTGAACTGAATCTGGTACAGTCATCTGTGTTTTGCATGTTCAAGAGAAATAAATTTTAAAGGTATAGGTTTTTTGGGCTTTTGGGGGGTTTTGTTGCTGTTGTTGGTTTGGGGTTTTTGGTTTTTTGGTTTTTTTTTTGTTTGTTTGTTTGGTTTTTTGGGGGGGGTGTTTGATTTTGGGTTTTTTTCCAAATTAAAGAAAAAAGGGAGAAACAAGCAAAGAAATCCACAAAACAGGAATATGGGAACATTATTGGTGCTGGTGAACTCTAGTTTTTGTGCAATGACTGACATGTCTGAAGGTAAACAGGCAGGTTCCCCCACCCCCAGCCCATCCTTCCCCTCTAGAAGCAAACATTTCTAGAAAGAGATTCCAAAGCAGCTGACACCAAAATGACAGGTGGATATGTAATGTCACCCCACTGGGGAGCAGAGGGCAGAGGCAGCCCAGCTGGGAAAACCAGTGGAGTGGTGCAAGCCCAGCTCTGCCTCACTGGATGTCTGCAGGGTGATGATCTGTCTGGCCAAGAACAGCAATGCTCAAACTGCTGCTCTTTTAACTGGGGCTGCTGTGCTTTCATAACAGCTCAGCTTTTGCAAAGGGGATTTTGACTATGGTTCATCCAAAAGGAGTAGGGGTGATGCTGGGGGACTTGAAATGACATTTGTATTGATAGCGCCGGTGGTCACTGAGGGAATATCAGCCTGTAGGCAACAAGCAATTTCTGGCTGTGCACATTTCACCCCCACTGCCCCCTCCTCTCCCCTGGGCAGGGGCCTTGGGCTCTCTGGCCTGTCACCCTTCATTGACCAGCCAGTCTGCCTGAAGTGACTGTGGGTGGTTTCGCATGCTCCTGGAGGCACCACGCAGCCGTTCCTCCAGTCTGTGCCACTGGAGACACAGCATGAGCCTGGCCCGGGGCAGGCAGAAAGCTGTTGTTGGCAACAGGAGCCAAAGGCTTCAGATTTGCCCTGAACCTCAGAGAGGCTGTTCTAAGAAGAGCACAATAATGTCCCTAGGCACTTTGGACAAATAGCTGAGACTGGAAAAGAACTAGGACCGTCACCATGATCTATAGGAATAATTCAAAAAAACAAATAACTCAAATTTTCTGAACCTTCCATGCTTCGTTCTTCACTGTATTTACCAAATAATACTGTAATAATGAAATGTCAGTAAGCAACATTAGGATCTTCAGAAAGGTCCTTCCATTCTGAAGGTATAGCTATTTTCAGCAGTGGCTGACTCAAATGGGTTATTCTGGTTGGCCATTGCCAAGAGCAGAGCATTTTTATGTTGAACTTACAGGAGGAAATGCATTATATTTGCTTGCTTGTTTGTTTATTTATTATGGAAGTAAGTTGTTTTTCACACACTTGGTGATGTGGTTGTGGGGAAATTATTATCATGGTAGGACTGAAAAGTTGCTGCCAAAGCAATGTCTGTTTGGGAGGAGTGGGGTGGAGATTACACACACCCCAAAATGCACACACATTTTACCAGTGCACACTGCTAGCCAGGATGACAAAGACTTTCACTGTGCTATCCCCTCTGAGGGGATTAAATGTCAAGCTGTAAAGCCTTTTGACTTTGCTTACAGCTTAAAATGTGATTATTTCTTGTATGTGCAGTGGAACAACTACCATGAGCAATTTATCCTTTATAAAAGGATCCAATGACCCAGTGGTTAGAGTACTTCTCAAAGAAACTGGGGTTTGGATCCCTGCTTCAGCTCAAGAAGAGTGTGGGGCTTGAACCTGGCTACCCATTACTTCTGTCCACGTTGCCATCACCTCATATCTGACATGAAATCTGTTGCTGTCTTCTTTTATCCAGGTCTGTGACTTCAGTCCAGGAGATGATTCACAGCTAAGGATCCTTAACACTGTAAAGGATCTAGCTGCCCAGAGGGAGCACAGCATTTGTTTTTAGGTGGCTGACTTTTGGATTGCTGCCAGGTGCTACAAGGAGAAGATGGGATTCTACGGAATGCGACAGCAGTGAGACTAGAAATTGGAGTTCCCATCCTCCTCCTAGGAGCAAACTTCAAAAGCCATCTTTGAAGCCTTTGCTTAGAAACTGTCTGAAATTATGTCTTCACTTCAGCAGGAGTCATGGCCTATATGCGTTTATACTTTACACAAGTCTGGATAGCAGAGACACAGAGGTTAAAATCTGTTGCTGATACCCAATAAAAGGAAAGGCGAAGCCTCTGTAGGGATGCAAAGTGGGCAGCTTCTCTAGGAAAGCTAGCAAATAGATCAGAACAAACATGGTGGTGTTCACATCTGCCAAGTTAGGTTTGTGGCAATGAGCACTTGTAGGGAAGAAGAGCAGGTTTTATCTCAATGGATGGACAGGGAGAGCCACTCTTGGCTTTGCCATTGGTTTGACCTGTGCCTGTCAACACAGTTTGCCCCAAAACTGAAGCTCAGTTGCCCAGACCAGGTTGGGAGTGTGCAGGCTGCTGCTATGGGGACTGGGGAGAAGGACCTCCCATGTCATCTCCCATGGAGACTCTGTGTGGGCAGCCACAGCCTCCCAACATAAAACTTAAAAAGAACCACTGCCAGGTTTTGGGGCAAGACTTTGCTCCCGGAAAGCCCTATGTAGTTCTCGGGCTTAAACAGTTACCTCATTAAGACCTCTTTGTGGCCATAAATGCTATTTGTGCTCCACAGTGGCAGTAAATATTTGGTTTAGGCTTGGTTTAGTGTGACTGAGGCACACAGAGGAAATCACTGAGAAAATAACAGGTTAGTGTGTGACAAGCAAACCGTGCTTAAGCAATAAGGCAAAACTGATCAATTGTGGGCCAAAATGTCATGGTGAATGTGCAGCCCAGGCAGAGGGACTGGACCAATGGGGTGGCTTTTATAAATCCTCCATTTATTTGGTAATTGGCCAACCAACCATATAGAGGCAGGCTGAAATACCTTTGCAGTTTTTCTCCTTTTCCCCACATTTTTAAAATCGTGAATAATCCAGAAATAGATACTACAGCAGGTTTTTTAATGGTCAATTCAGAATAAAAATTCGATCTAAGCACTTACCTTCTTGCTGAAACTGCCAACTTTTTGCTCCCTGAAGCCACTTGAGTACAGGCTGATAAACCAGAGAGCCTGTATTTTGTCACCTTAAGTTTCCATGGTGTTCTTTTTATCTGTCACCTCGATTCTCCCAAAATTGCTTTGTGCCCAAAAAGTAAGAAATTAATTAACTTTAAAGCTTGAATGAAATGTCTTAAACTAGGTTTTATTTACGGAGGTGGGTTCTTCCACAAAAAAGATTTTAAATATTTGAAAATTTACCATTTTAAGATCAAGTGATGAATGAGCTTTTCAATTTGGCAGTGAAATGCCCAAGGACTAAGCTGTCATAGGCATTAGAGATGCCTGAAGCAGCAACGCTCAGAGGCCACTTGGACTGCCAGGGTTTTCATAACCCACCAAACCTCTGTTGGGCAGGAACCCGTTCCCTGTCTCTACTGATGTGAATCAAAGACAATGTAGATGATATAATTCAAATAGCTGTGATTTGAGAGGATGAGAAAAACTGGGAGCTAGTGCCTGCTCTTCTGGAGAGATGGAAAAATATGTAAGGCATGGAAAAATAATCTCTGATTGCCCAGAGAGCTTTCCTTGCCTGTGCTCACCAGCAAGGAGGGGATGAGCAGCAGCTGTCAGTTCTGCAGTGCAGGCAACATTGGGAAGGGGTAAGCTGGAGGCTTAAAATCAGACAATTTCTTTAAAAGATGCCCAGCCTGACTGCATGGCCTCAGATGTCCGCAATTTGGACTTTTATCAGGGCTATATTTTCTGTACACACAGGCTAGGTTCACTCCTTGTCTGCTTCCCATAAGTAAAAAACACTGAATAAAGGCATTGGAAGGAAGAGCTGCCAGTATTTAAGCACAAGGAGGGTCTGGTTTTTCCCATTTGTGCTTTTTCAGTATTAAAAAAAAAAAGGAAAGAAAGGTGGTTTGGGGCATTCTTGAGTGCACATCTCCTAAGGCAGCCGGATTTTCAGTCTGGAGGTGTCATGTTCTGTGTCACCTCTCTTCCTCACCTAGAGGTAACTCACATGAGCAACAATTCAGATGAGTGATGGGTTGGAGGGAGGATGAAATGTCAGAGTGCTTAAATTCTCCTCCTTACCAGGATTTGCAGTCAGTACAGTTCCCTTCCTCCATAACGATATCCCATTGGTGACCTGGTCACGCAGAGAAGTGTTCATCAAATTCCAGTGCTCATTACATGATTAAGTACCAGTTTTGTTTCTGCCTAGAAATTTTATTGCCCAGCCATAACATTGCAGCTGGGATCAATGCAGGTGCCTGTGCTCACATCCTGGGGGTAAAAAGAGATGTGGCCCTTCCTGGAAAAAGTAGTTCATGAAAAGGATGTTTTGCTATGAAGCCCTTGGTCTGTCAGGCCACAAATTTATTAATATACAAGTTATATTATTTTAGTTCATTTTTGCAGAGTTCATTTCATCATGTTTTATCACCTATTGAATGAAATTCAATTGTTATTGAATTTCATTTTTTCTCCAGGCACTGGAAAACAAAGGCAAATTCCATGAGGAGGAGGTGATTTAGAGATGGTTTGAAATTGCTATGCTTCAGAGGTGTTGTCATGCTGTACCTTTATCTTAGTGTCCTTTTCCACTAGTTCAGTAATCTAAATAAATACAATGAGAGAAGAGGAAAGAAAAAAAAAAGAAAAGAAAAAAGAAAAAAGTAAAAAGAAAAATCCCTGTTCTTACTTTGTTTCTCCATCTAAAATTTCCTCTTATGTTTTCTTATAAAACACACAATTTAAATGCACTGTTCAAGTATGAAAAATAAGAACCCTCTGCCTGCAAGGGGAAAGCAGACCAATCAAAAACAATAAAAAAGAAATGTATACTTTTTTTTTTGTTTGTTTGTTTTTTTGCAAAGGGGTTACTGATTGCTGACTTCAGAGTTGTTCTGCAAAATTTTCAAATTTTAGAAATTTCAAAATGTAAGTTTTGGGTCTCTGTTAACCTTTACATTTTGAACTATTTGCTGTTGATTGGAGAATATAATCTGAAATACATAGTTTTTTCAACTATAGTTCTGATTGCCTTTTATTTCAAAGTATTTGAAAATGTCTGATTGAAATGTTCCAGCCTGATATGTTTCCACAGTGAGCTTAACTCAATATCTTATTTTCCTTTGCTTTTCAGAAGAAACTGATTCCAAATCTGTATTTTCAGGCATTGTGGTTGTGAGCAAGACATGCAAACACTGTCAGAAAAGTTTTGGCTGTCTTTTTCCTATTCCTTTGAGCAATACAGCCATGCCTGCAAGAGCTGACACCATCAAAACTGGTGGACAGGTGCTGTGTTTGTACTGGTCTCTTGCTGCTCGTGGCTTCCCAGGCTCCCAGAGGGTTCAAGGCCTGGCTGGGGGAGCACAGAAAGTCAAGGCTCTTGGCGTTGTTAAAAACAACATGAAAGTCACTGAGCCACATGTCTTAACTGCTACCTGTTGATTTAGAGCTTGTTTTCTTATCAGGGGCTAGGAGATACCTGGGTTATTGTCCAGTAAGGAGAAAGCCAGGTTTGGGTGGATTTTTGACTATGAATTTACCTTTAAAGGAGAAAAAAGCAGAATTAATACTTAAAACAAAACAAAACAGAACAAAAAAACCACCCCAAAAACCATAAAAACAAACAAAGAAAAACCAGAAGGATTAAGGCTCCAGGCTCTTTTAAATAACTGTTTGTGAGGCAATAGGTGAAATTCTGCTGTAATCACTTACTCAGAAAAAATAAGCGCCCTGTCAGGCTTTATTTTAGTGGTCAGTTACCCTAACACAGAAAGTATAAAGCCTGAGAAGTGAGCCTTACTCTGAACACCTGAAGCAGCTCTCAGCAACAAGTGGAGTGAAAGTGGAGCCCTGCCAAGGGAGTGTGGCAGCCTGGCAGCTGCCCAGAGGAAGGAGAGGGCTGGTACAGACAGCTCTGCTGCCAGGGCAGAGCTATTGCTGAGACATCACTAAGCCATGACAATAAATGATGATGTTGTCAACTGACTGCTGGAAAGTGTTCTGAGAAAGGAGCCTCTGACTGTAAATCTGCCTTGACATTGGAGTCTTTCCACCAAACCAGCTAAGTCTGTGTTTCAAGTGAATTACGGACATGGCAAAGCCCAAGCCCACCTCCCAATCTCCCAGACTGACAGGAACCAGAACAGCTCCCATGCACATGGACTACACCAGAGAGGTTTCGCTGGTGTCACTGCCAGTGCTCTGCTAGTCAGAGAAAAAAGGAAAAACTGCATCTTCTCAGCCGTGGTTGCTCTCCCCCGCAGATGAGAGGACACAGAACATGTGCCCCCTTTGCCCATCCTGGGGCTGGTGCCGACCCGACCGCTCGGCTTCTGCCCTGCCTGGTACCAGGGCCCTCACAGTCCCCAAGCCTGTGGGTCTGCATGCCTCAGCCAAGTGAGAAACACAGACTGCCTCTTGCAGCCTGGATTTTAGTCAGGAGAACCCTGCATGAGGCAGTTGTACAAATACAGCTCAGTTTTGAGAGAAATGGTGCACATTAGTGGCAACCTGCCTGGGCTCAGGTGAGTGGCATTAACCACAAGCTGTGGCTTATTTTAACTTCTGATGGGCAGCAATTTCTTATTGCAGCACTCAGAGGAGTTTTTATTCTCTTATTTTGCCTTTTATGAACATATCTCAAATAGTAAACCCCATGCCCACTGCTGCTGACCTCACAAAATGTGCAGAGCATGGACAGTATTTAGCAACCCTCTTAGCAGCCCGTGAGCCCACTAGAGGTACACAGCAAAGGATCAGGCTTCTGTTGGAAACCAGTCAGTGCTTGTCTATGGGTATACCAAGACAGTGTGGAATTAATTAGCATTTGAACTCAGTTTGTTTGTATTTTACTTCAAATCCAGGGGTGCTTTTTTTCATAGGATATTTGAGCTAAGAAGAAAAGACACCCCAAATGCACAGCATTATGTTGATTTGGTTCATCCTCTGGGAGGAGGATAGCTAGACAGCTTATTTTGTAACATGTTCTGTACATTGTTATTCATGACCACACTTAAATTTTAAAAAAAAATAGATATTTGATTTTTTTTTCCTTGCTTACTAATTCAGCGTGAACAGCTGAAATTGTCATGTAATGACAATGTTTTTATTTCATGTTAAAGTAGTACATCTACAGCACAGCGAAGGGAGCACCGCTGAGCTGCACCTAGTAGAGATGTAGTTCCATGGGGGGAGGCCACGCTGCAGGGCTGGGTTGGTAACACACATCCTGCAGCACATGGTGCTGAGAGCCCAGAGTGTCAAAGCTGAACACAACACTCTGGCCCTGACCTGAAGGATTAGCACTTGCTGGGTTAAGTCTCTACCGTACAGCCTGTGCCACCCCCTGCTGAACAAACAAACTAAAATTACTCGATGAAAAGTATTGAGACAGCATTCTCCAGCAATGCCCGTATACTAGAATGACACCAAGGAGGTTATCTGGCTATCTGCTGCTGGGTCATCTTGTTAACAAAGTAACTCAAGGAAAAAAAAAATAAAGGAAGAGATCAGTGCAATCCCAGAGCTAGTGACTAATACACACGTATAATTCTGTGGTCTCATAGGAAATCTGCCCTTAGGTAGTGTAAGATTTGGCAGCCGGTAAAAAGAAAAAGATTGAATCTGTAGAAAACATCCAAACTGTGAGGTAAATCTGTCTTCTGATTACTAGCAGGTCTGCAAATGTTAACACAGTCTTTGTTTATATAGTATATCCTCAGCGAGGCCCACCTGATATTAGCAAACGAGTCCCCCTTTTTCCTTTTTCTTATTCTTCTTGCAGATGTACTTAGCTGAAAGCTTCAGAAATTTTCATATGGTGATTAAAAATCCTTCTTTTTATTATTTTAGCTACTCTTGCTGCATATTGTGACCTTGTCCCAAGAAATCTTGTTTTATAGCAGTATATCTAATCTTGGTTTATAGCAGCATATCAATACCAGCTGAGGCATTTAAGCAATAACTAAATTAGTACTCCGTCCATCCTGCCTTATAGACTTGGCAACTTTTGCTTTCATAATTATCGTCCAGGCCTGCCACTATTACATAGACCTCATGTCAAACCCTCTGGTGCTTTACTAATACTTTCCTTCTAATCTGGAAAGGCTAATCTTGTTTCTCATGTTGGGTCAAAGACAGCTTCTATTCTCAAATGTCAAGAAGCCAGCTTAGCACACCTTCAGCTTTGAACTGCTGGACTAGAGATACATAACTGTTTTTCTGGGCAGAAAACCTGAAAAATCATGGTCTCTTTTTTGGTCAGAAGTATCCCCAGGATTCTGAAGTAGTTCTCCTTATGTATGCATTATCCTCTTACCCTGAGCTCAAATATTTACCAAATGTTCAATAAATGCTTGCTCTACCTTGAGTTTCTCTAATTTAGCATCCATTTTTTATTGTTCTGGAGTTGCACACCACAGAGATCCTGGCAACCTGTACTATCCTTCTTCAATTACCTGCATTATAGATACAAGAGGGGATTTTGCAGTTTGTGGTCTCCCAGATAAAAACCTGAGGACAGCAGCATTAAACATACAGAAATCTGTGATTCACCCAGAATGCAAAAGGACAGTTTGGCTGTAATGGGGGAAATACAAGATTATTTACTTTCTGTACTGTGGGGGGTTTCTTGGGCAAAATGGCTTTGCCCTGTAGTAGCCATGAACACCCTCCTGGCAATTTTAATTCTTTAAGGATTAAAGATACAGATTAGTCAAATTTACCATTGGATTTGGGCACTGGGTCCCTGGTGGTTTTTTTCAAAATCCTAGCCAAATTGTGATCCATATGTTCCTTATACTCCTGCAGTTTCTCAGAACTGCTGTTAAAGCCTGGGCCCTATTGTGCTCAGTAAAATGGGGAAAAAAAGCAAGTATGTGCCCTGGGTCATCCACAGTTAACTCTAGAATAAATCTGGTGCAGACATTGTGAGACACCTCTGACTTGATTTTAATGAAAAACCATTTCTTTTTCCTTCAGACCAGCACTGGGAAAACATACACATTTAAAGCTATTTCTCACTGTTTATAAATGGTAGGATGTCTTTGATAAGTGATAATATGCTTTAGCAATGCAGTGGAAATAACATGCTGCTTCAGTCACCTTAGAAATGGCATGAGCCACATCCAGTAATCCTTCCATGTCCAGATACTCCGGTTATTCCAAAAGCCCATGCTCAATTTCTGTACACAGCTCTCTTGGATATTAGAGTCTTTCATCAAAATGGCATTTTGCCCATATACCCATATTTAAGAAACTGTGACAGCTGGATACAGACAAACAAGAGAGGATGCCTTCACAACCATGTGTAGGCTGTTTTCTGTAGAGGGCTGACCCATTCCATCAGCTGTGGGAGGAAAGCAAAGCTGAGGCAAACTGGAGAGATGTGAATATGCGTTTTGAATGCAAAGTGCCTCCTCTCAAAACCTTTTCCTGCTGATACCTGAGCTCACCTGGACCCTCCTGCTACCACATCTGGCCCATGTCCTGCTAGCCCCAGCCCTGCACCCCTTCCAGCACTGCATCATTTTATAGAAGAGTAGGGGTCTGAGTCAATGACTTCTACTGTGTTTTGACTTTTCATACAGATCTTCCTGATTCTTGTTTCATCCTTTCATTTGAAGAGGCTTTTTTCTGGATCCCAGCTGAGGACACTGATTGGTCTCTGTTGGCTGAGTTTGCAGGTCACCTCCTGTCTTAGAAATATTTGGGCTGCAACCAGGGTTGCACCTCCTCAGACAGTCTCTTCATGCCATTGTGGCGACACTGGTGGTGAGGGTTAGGAAGGGCAAACCCTATTTCTTATGTTTTCAAGTCCTCTAGCACTTGTTCTATTCTTTTCCCCTCTCTACTACTATATGCTCAACTGGACACAGACCCAGTTCTGGGACTGTGATGCTGAATTCCCCTTGTTTTTCATGATGGGGACCAAGTTCAATGCAACCTCTTGTAAGCAAAAGTGTTCCAAAGGAGGAGAAGAGCATGGGACACACCCTAGGCCTACAGTGCCTGCCTAAGATACATCACAAAACAACATTTCAGTGGCTGGCTTTCCAAATGGCAGATCTATTACCTTGATATCCACACCTGAAGTGCCCTGTGGGAGAGAAGAACCCTTCACTTATTAGCTTATGTCAGTAAGGTGAACTCTGGGATTGCTCTTCCAAATCCAAGGAAAAACTGTGGCTTTGCAGCCCACACCATAGCAGTTCCACTCGTCCCTTCACAAAGCCTCGGTGAGGGTTTAATTGCTGCCTCGCTCCCAGATATCCCGTACAATTAGATACAGATCTAAGACAACACAGTGCACAGGTCTCCCCAAGCATTTTACTGGCCCTGGCCACACGTGAAATGTCCATCTCTGGACAGATAGTAGAAGACAAACATCACCAAATGTCACAGAAAGGGAAGCAGTAATTCCAGCTCATTTTTAGCATGAATATGTTGGAGGATTTGCATACCCCAGCAGGACACACAGAAATCTGGTGTCCCAACTCACAGCAAAAACACACACACACACAGACATGCAAAAACACACAGACAGAGACAGACACAGACACACATTAATGGAAGACAGCAGGTTAACCCCTCTGGAGCAGTACCTAGGTATAGGTTTGATTTATGAAATAGGGCAGACAAATTTAGACCTGAACTCTGCTTTTCCTGAGAATCAAGAGATGATTGCAGGCTCTCCAGTGCCCATGTGTCACCTCTGTATCATACAGCCTTCCCAAATCCTAGTAGTTCTACATCTTGATACTTCTACAGATTTGGGTTTCGCTTGATGTTGTTGCTTGAATCTTGATGCACCATTGAGTACTTTGGCAGGTGCTGACCCTGCCCTCCCAGTGAGCTCTGCAAGTGTTTCCTCCTCCACACTGCCTGGTTATCACTGGCAGGGGCCAACAGATGCCCCAGGTGAGTCACCTGGCTGTTCCAGTGTCTGAGCTCACCCTGCTGAAGTGGCACTGATTATCTAGCTGGTGTGACACAAGGAGGCCTTGTGCACTAAGTATAGGGAAGAGAACTGATTACATTGCAGGAATGATTGCAGGAGCCCTCTCAGATATCCTCCTACCCACAGGTATATTCACCTGCTGCTGCTCTGTGTACCTGTGGTGCATCAGCAATGTGTAATGAACAATTAAGGGTGTGTCCTTAATTAGTCCTCCCAGGGCTACTGTCAGCAAATAAAAGCCAAGTAAGAGCCCTGCCTTCTCTTGTGGGAATTTCTTCTTGTTTCTGTTCATCCAGGTACAGCGTCCTTAGTGAAATGCTCTGGAAGGTCTCCAGACCTTTGTCAGGAGCTGGTATTACTATGAGTTAACTCACACCAACGTGGCAGACACAGTGCTACAGGACTGCATCACACTGTGGGGCTTCCCCCAGCTTCTGTTCTCCCTGCCTGTCTCAGGGAAGCCAGCAAGATGCCAGGCTGCCTGAGAAAGCTTTTGCTTTCCTCAGTTGTTCCCTTTGGACAAAATTTTACAGAACTTCCCCCCATACCCTCCCAGTCATAGCTAGGAAGGTCATAAATGCAAACAGGTTTCTTTTGCAAGTCTTTCATTATTCTGAAGCATTTGAGTGAAGCAGCATTAAAAATACATCCCCAGTGCTAAGGACCTCTTTGCTTTCTGTTGTCAACAACATATTTTTAAATGAAACATTCCAGGGTTGGGGGTTTTTTGGTTGGTGTGATCGCCTTGTTTCAGAGTTACTTAAGTAGGAAAATATTTCCCTTGGAAGGAATCCAAGCCCACAGAAGTCAGGCAGAGTCTTTCTGTTAACTTTAAATGCACTATGGACTTGATTGCTGTAAACCTCTAAAATAAATACATCGGTAAAGTCCAAGGTTTAACGAGGCAAGTGTGGCAGGACCTGTGATGGTGAGCATCCCTGATGTTAGTAACCTTAGCAGCTTGGAAGGACAGCTCTTTGTGCAGTGGGCATTAGAGTGGGCATGAAGTTAATTGATGGCTGGATATTTATAGCTTGGCAATGATCTTTTTAAAGATGCAGGCACCAGGCATTGGGTTTTCCTTTGGGGATTGGAGAGGGGGATGGAGCGGAAGCAGCATTAACAGAAGTGGTGGGAATTTGTCATGGCTTTTCCCTCACTGCTAGTTTTGGTTTCCCTCTCCCCAGCTTCACTACCTCAAATATTTGATGTTTCTGCACAAAGTCACAGCAAGGCACTGCTGTGATTGTTGGTCTGTTTGTGCCCTGCATGCCAGCCCCTTCAGCCTCCCGCCCTGTGACCTTGTGGCTGGGACCACCCTGCAGCTGGGGAGGGAATTGAGCCCCTCAGCAGCCCAGGGCTGTGCTGGGGCAAGGGGAAGATTCGGCAGGGGTTACTGCCCTTTGGGTCACTTGGCTGAACTGTTCCTGCAGCTGCTTCTTCTCCTGTCCCAAGCAAAATGAGGATTTCCATTGCAGAAGCTAATTTTGCTAATTTTGGGCTGGAATGCAGCCCCAGGACAGCACTGAGCCAGCAGTGGCAAGCAGAGGGGAATGCACCAGCACTCCCTGCCACCACACCTGCCTGGCCTGTGGGCTTCCCTTACCAGTCTGAGAAAAGGGCTGGGAGATCAGCATCCCCTACAGCTCCTAATGTAGGGTTGCTGTGCCTGGATTAATGACAGCAACATAATGGCTCCTGCCTTTGAAAGGGCTTGTGCCCAGGCAGTACCATTAAAAACAATTTAAAGCCTGGTATCCTTCATTTGCTGCTGATAATTAGAAAAGCAGTTCCAGCCCTGAACACAATTAATGCAAAGGAAAGCAGAAAGCTTGTAAGACATGGACGATATCCAACAAACATTTCAGTGGTTGCATTTTTCTTACAACTCAGTCTCACTGGAGATAATAGAAAAGCTAGAGTTACTCTGAAGGAAGAGCAGCTATTAGCTCTGAAGAACACTGGTGAATAGGATCGGCTTTGATCCAGTGCTGGAAACCAATCACCATTAAGATCTCTCAAAAAAAAACTCCTTATTTAATGTTTACATAAAAACACCACATAAAAATAGATTGAATATAGCCTCTGGAATCCAACTCAGTATATTTGCCTTGGAGTATACATTTACCTCCTGAGAATTCATACAGTAATTAGATGAATGTGCTTAATTAATCACATTTCCTGTGCTGAAGAGGTTTGATGGAAAACATTTGCTTCCATCACTTTATTAAAGCATTATTGAGTGTTGTGCTTGTCATGTGCTCATCACCAGCCTTCTCTCCAATTAATCCTGACAAAACAAAGTTTACCAACAGCAAAGTAAGCCAGTGCTCACAGTCGCTTTGCTGTAGCTTTGTGTACATGCCTTCATGCCTCTAGGTAATTACTGGATAATTGGGAGCAGAGTCTGTTTAATCTAAAATGAGATGTTCTAAATATAAACCATTTTCAGTGCTTGATTGATACAGTTTTAATAGGCTTGGTATCCTCTACTCCTGTGGACATGTAATGCATTATTACCTTTATTTATTGTATGTGTTTATTATCAATTTTAAAATAAAAATGTAATTTGAGGCATGGTTATCTTACCTACAAAGCAATTATTAATTTTTTTTTAACATACCATAGCTGAATTAAAGCATGGAGATTCAAAATCAGAGGTGTGAAGACAAGATCTTAACTCTTTCCAGAGGTGCTTATTTTTTCACCTTGGCTGCCACATTATTGAGGCTCCACCTTCTGTCAGCCAGCATCCAATGTGGGGACACAGATACCTGACAGGGAACTGCCAGCTGTTTCTGAGGCTCAGGGGGAACATGGCAGAAGCCCCACTGCAGAGCAGGGGTGGGAGCGGCAGAGAGACCTGGCAACAAGCTCCAGTGCTGGACCCCACCAGACAGGCTTGGGCAGGGATACCCAACCCTGTTCCCTCCCACCCAATGCCAGGAGCAAGCACAGACTTCCCTGCAGGGAAGCACAGACCACAGAATTACAAGGGTGAAGGAGCTGGAGGGGAAGCCTTAAGAGAAGTGGCTGAGGACCCTTGTTTTTTTCAGCCTGGTGGAGACTGAGGAGAGACGTCATTGTGCTCTTCAACATCTACAGATCTCTTCACTCTCATGATCAGTGATAGGACCTGAGGAAACATCATGAATCTGTGTAAAGGGAGGCTCATATTTGGTATCAATAAAAGGTTTTTCACCCAGAGGTGGTTGGGCACTGGACCAGGCTTCCCAGGAAAGTGGTCACAGCAAGCCTGAAAGAGTTCAAGAAGCATTTGGACAACGCTCTCAGGCACACGGTGCCACTCTTGGGGTGTCCTGTGCAGGGCCAGGAGTTGGACTTAGTCCTGATGGGTGCACTCCAACTCAGCATGTTCTGTGATTCTATGATTCTGCTATGATACTGGGGACATCTTTATAAGGGCTCTTCCCTCTTGACTACCTAAAATACTAGGCATGGAAATATCAATGCATGCAATTTCCCTATTCTACCAACTGTCCAGTCCCAGGAAGTCACTTATCGTAGAAATAAAGTAGCTGTCATAAGCACTACTGCTTACACAGTCATTAGGAATGGAAATGCTTATTTTCATACAAAATAAATTGCTTACTGGTGGGCAATCAGATTTTCCTCTTCTCCGCCTTATTGCAAGAATTTTGTTACAAGTCAGGCATTTTTATTGCTGATGCATTCACAAAGTTACTTATTGTGTATAGCAAGATAGCCTTCATATATGAGTGTGCATTTCCAGCAATTAGACAGAGCTATGGCAGAGATAATTTTTAACCATGCAAACATTTCTTTCTTCTTTTTTCTTGTAAAAAAATACCCCAAAACAACAAACCCCAAACAAACCAACAAGCAAATGAAAAAAAGCAAACCTAGATTTGGCTGCTAAATATTTGGCAACAGTTTGACATTTTTGACAGAGCACTTCTGTGTTCATAGTAAAGTTTCTTCCAAAAGTCCCAAGTTGCTGTTCAAAGTCAACCTGGACTCAAAATTTACAGATAGACTTAGTATTGACTCCTTTATGTATGAACTATCTTACTACCCTCTCTCCCTGGAACAAACTGCTATTTGGTACATAAACACCAGAGAGAAGGGACTGGTTTGGTCTCTGGCCAAAAGAAGAACCTGGGTTACCCTACCTGAAGATTCACTTGAGAATCAGTAATAAACTTTCCCTCCATGTGAAAAACTCTGGTCTCTGTCAGGGACAAGGGCAGCAAATGCAGTGGCAACTTATAAAGGGAGAAGGAAATAAGAAATGTGAAAAACAGCCCTGCAAATATTAGCTTGGGGAAAGGCTGTGATCATCTTAGTTGCTATTAGTAAATAAAACAGGGAGGAACCTGGGGTTTCTTGAGGTCTTCATGGAAGAACACACCGAAGCACATGCTCTGAGCTATACAGGTATCTACATGCTTGCTATATCCAAGGAGTAGGTGTCCCTGCACACCTCAAAGTTGCTAATTGCACTGAAAATCCTGGCAGGAGTCTCCCATCTGATACCAGCATGGCTGTGCACGCACTTGCTTTCTTCATATCTGAGGACATTCTTTTGCAGAAGTCACGAGCGTTGCCAGGGCCGAGGCTGCTGCCAAGCACAGACAGGAGTGGCTGCCTGCACCTCGTCCCTCTGCAGAGGTGTAGGAGCAGGTCTGCCCTGCCAGCCTTTCAGACCTCAGCTCATCCACAGACCCACCATCAAGGGTGCCAATTAGTGCCAACGGGAGCTTATTGAGCGCTGAGGCGGCCTTGCTGCTGTGCAATTGATGGGAAATGAAAACAGCCTGTTCCTGCAGTGTGGGGTTGGGTTTTTTTCCCCCCTTTCTTTTCTTTTATTATTGTATGATAACTACAATTAAATCTTTCCTGGCATGGCATTTCATTTGAGGGCTCTTTCCCTATACGACTGTTCTGTATCCCTGTGTGAACTACTTGATGTTTCATTACACAAATAGACTTCATTTGCAGAAACGGTTCCCTGCTGGAAAAATCAAATGCTTGAATTACAGGTATTCTGCAGGGGGGGAATCTGTCCTCAGACAGTGAGATCGGGGGTCAAGACCCGTTCACAGCTGCTGGGCTGGAGCAGTTATGCCGAGAGAAGGATTTAATTTTAAAAAATTGTTTAAAGAAATAGGCTTCAGGGCATAAGGGGAAAAATAAACATTGCTGGAGATGTTCTAGAGACATAGAAAGCCAAGGCCACTGATTGTGCTGGAGCCAGCTGTGGGAAAATCTTGAACAGCAGCCACTGAATTAAGACATGAGTTTGTTAGCAAGCGCCTCCCCAAGTTCATGACCCACCTTTCCTGTCTGTGCTTAAAATCTCACTAGAACTACCTAGGCTGAGTGGATTTTGGGTTGACAACAAAAAGGGCAGGGCCTTTTTGGCATGTCCCATTCTTTCTCCCTTCCACTGGACAGTACCTCCTTTCTAGAGCACTGCAGGGGTCTTGCACCTGACCAAAGCTGAGAGGAAAAAACTACCAGCAAGAGAGCTTAGAGGACTGTTAACAAATCTCACCATGTCTCCCACCTTCCATTCTTCTCCCAGTTTCGTGCTATAAGGACACCTGGTATGGGATAGCATTTTCACCTGGTATGGGGCTCACACAACCCAAGTCACACACTTAAAATGTGTCTGTACCTGGGCTACTTCTCCAAATGGACTCAATGGTTAGAGCAGGCATACAGATATCCCTGGAGCCCCTGTTATTCTAAGGCAGGTCTAATCCATGTCAGATTAATTGTATCCTAGAGGTGCCTACTTCTCCCCATTGATTTTGAAGGGGGCCTGGAGCTATAGGCTCAGACACTGTCTGTCATGTCCTAATGGACAGAGGAATCCACAGAGAAGTCCTGAGCCTGTATGTCCTATCAAAATATCTGCATTTGCTGCTGATGCAACATACATATTTACACTTGTACTCACATCATCCTAGGGACTTTGTGAATCTCAGGTTACAACAACATAATGTAGCAAGGTCATAGCTTGCTTTCCTGCATAAAATATTAGTCTAGGAAGCAAAATAATGTTAAACCTCTACCTTCTGGTATTAAACCCCAGCAAGCCCATAATCCTATTTTTCCAATGGTAATGCAACAAATTTTTATTAATGCTTAATGCAAAAAGATCTAGCCCACCAGCCCAAATAGGCTGTGCGTGCTCTTATGTGATGGGGTCACAGCACATAAATACTCAGGCACTTCAACAAGCTCAATAATCATCAGTTCAGTCCCATCCCAGTCAGCTGAGACTGAAGAGGTTTTCCATGGGCTGGATGCTCAGCAAGCAGCCTGCTCGTGGCTTCTTGTTCACACACTTGCCAAGGCACCCACACACTCAGAGAGACACTTGAAGCAGACCTGCAGGGGAGCAGAGTCAGGAAGCTGGGAAAATGATAGATGATTCCTCTCTGCAGAGGAGGACTGTGGGTTAGCAGGCTGGATTTTGACAGCATCGGAGTGGATTAGTTCCAGGCTAAGCCCCTGCATGGCAGCTGACCACCAGCTGTGGAGGCTGGTGCTATTTATACCTGCATCTCATTTGCACTGGGGAGACACCACGTGCCAGTGGTGACAGACAAGTTGGCTGCTCTGAGAAGCAAGCCACTTTAAATCAGGGGAAAAAAGGAGCAGAGGAAGAAGGGAGGAACAGCTTGTGCTTTCACAATGCAGCATGCACACTTGTTGAACAAGCACAACATCAACCTCGGGACCTTATCAGGGGGTTTGGCCAGATCTGTGCAGGCAGTGGATGAGCCCATGCTTTCTGTGACCATGGGCATCTCACCTGGACGGGAGCCCCATCCAGAGCAGTGCTGATGAACCTAACACTGCCTGCTGTCCTGTGCTGCTGCCTGCAGCCTTGGGGCAGTGGCCAAACAGCTGCGAGAGGTGGACAAAGGGACAGTGTGGAGGTTATGTAGTTACTTGTGTCCTGAGAGTTTTCTGTATCTGGGAAGCAGTTTCTCTTTCAGGAGGGCAGCCTCTTTCTCCAAGAGATATGGAAAGGCATGGAGTCTCCTGATTGGGCTGAAGGGACTGGATCCATTTTGCACCCTTAAGAGATTTGTCTTTTGGCTGCCTAAAGAAATAAATCACCGCATTTTGGATAACTGAAACACATTTGTTCTTTCATGAGAATAATTCAAAAAACCCCAACACTTCCTCTTTTTCTGGCTCAAGTTGAGAGGAATACAAAATGTCTTTATTTTTCTTTTGTTCCTCCTGTGCATCAAAACCTGCTGTTTGTGAAACTCTGCAACATCTCCAGTCCCGAGCCAGTGGAGGTGGGCTTGAAGCTCTGCCCGTGGCTGCACTGTGGCAGCCCTGTGACAGCCACATCATGCTGCCTAGTGTGGCTCCCACCCCACACCGGGCCTTGTGCTCTGTGTAGGGGGCCCGTGTGTGTGCACACACGAGTGTGTGTGGGGTCAGCTCTTTGATAATGATGCCTCAGGGCTTCCAGCATTATCCAGCCTAGCCAGACTCCACAGGCACAGCCTCTCTTGGCAACTCTGCCTGGTTAATTATATTTTTAGCCTGGCTCCCTAAAGAAATCAGTCTTCTCTGAGGACGCTGGTTATGCGAGGATTCAGCAGTGTACTGCAGTCCAATGTAATACTAATTTTATAACCTTTTTGCCAGTTTAAATCTAATTTGGTGGTGGGCAGAGGTCTGAGGACTTTATTTAAGTTAGAAAAGGTGAAAGGGTAAGGGTGATACTGTTTTTTTGTCCCAAGCATTAGGAAAGCAGTGGGATGCAGTGGGCTGCAGCACTCCATGGCTGCCTCAAGATGCCAGACCTGAAAAAGGATGGACATCTCTGTGGACCCCCTCTTTCATGGGACCATTCATCTAGTAATGGCACCTAAACTCCAGAGGGGATGGCCACAGGGAAAGATGAGAATTTGTCTTTTAAAAGCTGAGGGCAATACTGGGCCAGGTACCCCTTTTCCTTGCTTCTCAGCCATTTGCAGTACTTCTCAGAAGTGAAGAGAGACGCCACCCACCTCAGACAGACTATTTCTGTCTTTCTGGCACCCATTCACCAGCTCACCTGTTCCATATATGCAGCCACAAACATCTTCAGCACTGGAATTTCCAACCATTCATCAGCTTACAAAGCGGGAGCAACCAAAGATTCTGGAAGATTTCTGGCAAGTGAGGAGGGTTTATTTGAAGCAGTATCTTCATGGATGCCTTAATTTTGGTTCTAGATCTTTTTTCATCTTTATTCATCAGGTTGATGGATGTTTGAGAGAAAGATGTGTCCGAGGCCTGTGTAGTGTGCAGTTGGGAGACCTTTGAGCTGGTGACAGAGCAGAAAGTCAGTCACAAGACTGCTAGAGGTTCACATTCATCCTGACTCTGGAAAAGAGACTGTCAGTCCAGCCAACCAACAGAAGGGAATGTTGCCCTGGAAGCCACAATGGTAAAGGAAAAACTCCAGCATTTAAATGACTGTCTGGGCATGTGATGCAAATGACAGAGGACAAAATGAACTAACCGGATGATATGAAAGTGAACTAATACTTTGTGTGCTCTCATGCCTTGCCTCTATTTGTTTAACTGCTGTTTTCTCACTTTCTCACGTTGCCTGTGAGCCAAGAACTTCATTTTTAGGATGGGCTTTTACAATGTCTTCAGAAAAGGAACGAGGAGCCAGATTTCTATGTGGGTGAGGGTGTGATGTGGAGCCTGGAGAGGTTGCTGCAGGGGTCTGGCCCCAGGCACTGAAGCTCGTACACTGAAATCTGGATGTAGCATCAGCCTCCCACAGAAGGCAGCACGGGCTCTGCAGTGGGAGGCACAGGTGCCCTTGACTCCACAGCCCAGCCGCTGTCCCCTGTGCCCGAGCTACCCTCCAGCACCATTCCCAGCCTCGTGTGCTCACTTCCCTGCTCATCCAGCTCAAAACACCATCTGCTCCCGCCCAAGCTGGCAGCCTGTGCCCCCGTTGTGGCGCGATGCTGCAGCCTGTCCTGGCTGTGACAGGGAGCAATGGTGACAGGCAAAGAGGGGCTTGCAGCGCACAGCAAAGCCCAGCTCAACAGCCACGCAGAGGCAGAGGCAGAAACATTTTGGCAAGTGTCATAGATGGCTTGGATATTGCTTTCAGACAACCGTTACCATCCCAGAGTTCCCCACGGTTGCAAAATAGTTATTGCCAGCAGATCAGGGAATTCTTCTGCACATACATACGGGCCATTAGGAGGCATAGATTTCATCACAGAGAGATTCAATTGCTTAGATATTGAGCTGGAGAATTATTTTTCACAATCCCAGAAGAAGAAGCCAATTGTAGCTGCAAGATGGGCGCTTTGTGCACTGTTTGTTGAACAGCCAATTGCAGTTCTAAACCTAATCCTAAGAAATAAGCCACGTATTAGAGATAAAGCTGGAATTAGCGGGGCATATGGGACCTAATATTCATAGGATTACATGCAAAATATTAAGGTCTGATCCTGCTGACCTTTCCTGTATCTCTGCATATCTCAGCAGTCTCACTGATATTTCTTTTATTCATGTATATAGGCCTATTTTTTAGACAAATAATAGCTATGACAATAAATTACAGATAAAGCTGCATAGACATGCTGAAGTCTTTAAAAGATGACTGGTGACTTTGACTGTCTGATTTTGGGTACTTCTTTTAACTTCCCTTGAAAAGTCAAAATTCAAGACACCCTCTATTATTACTCAAAAATTACCTCTTGATCTTTGGGGAACAGACCTTGAAGTCTACAAGAGAAAATACAGACTACATTTTTTTACTGTATCACATTCAGGAAAGTGGTAATGCTGAAGAAAAAAAAATCTAGTTTAGGCAATATTTAAATTAACACAACAGAAAATAACACAAAACTCAGACCACGACAGCACTTAGGTAAGACACTACTAGTATTTAGATAGGTGTGATAACATTAAAAGCCCTGATATAAAAGCCTTGATATATTTGGAGGCAAGACTGAAACTGGAACATCTCTATAATTAAAATGTGTGTATCTCAATGAGGAAATAGGTACATATCATTCAGTAGAGTTATCAGTGGGGTGTGAGGGAAGATAAAAACATAAGTTGCTTGGACCTGACTTTCTTCTAAAAATACAGGGGCAAGTTATTTATTTCAGCATCAGTCCACTCACATGTACAGGTCTTTGAGAAGTTAAAGACATGTTTGCACTTACCTTGTCCGTGCTGTCCCATGCGTGCTCTGTTCTGCATGTCATGGCAGAAACACCAGGATTAGACCCTTGTCACTGAATCAGCGATAAAGACCATTAATTCAATCTGTCATCACTGGATGCCCATTCCCAGCTGATCTCATTGATTTCCAGTGGATTAGCCTAGATACATCAGATGCTAAAATAACCTGGTAACCTGTGACCAGGAATGGTATAGGGAGAGGAGAGATTGCATGCAACCTTCTGCACGTCTCTCGTCCTTCTTAGAATACTGGGCCATGGCAGGCACATATTGATCCCATACATGATAACAGCTGTTAGCCAGACACACAAATCCATTGTCTGCATTGCTGATGGCCATCTAAGGACAATAATCACACTTGCTGTCAGGGCAGACCTTTGCTCTGAGGACCCTGACTTGAGGTCATTAAGGGTCCATAATTCTGACTTAATGCTGGAAGATGCCAGGATCTCTGAGCAGTGTGAAATCTCTGGAGCTGCCCTCAGACATCTGCTGTAGGTTTTTAGCATAAAGATTTTACCTAATGCAGCTGAGCCTCCACATGCTTTGGTAGCTGGAGTGAGGAGAAAGCTGAGCATCAGTTTGAGATGCTGCAGAGCCCTTTGTGCCCACTGTAGAGCGGCTGTGGCTCCGTGCAAGTCCCAAATAGCGTGACCTGACGAGTGATTTCTTTGTTCTGAAAAGTTAGACCTTTTCAATTTACATATCAGAAACATTCTAAGCTGCAGGGAGCGCCTTGCATCTCTACCACAACCTCTTACGGCAGGCTGCAGCTGCCACCATTGCACCGCCCCTCCCCACTGCTCTGGAAAACCCTATTCTGGGCTCACATGCAAGCACATGTTCTGCTGTAGTGGTGAAATACTGCTTCCAAGCATGAAATAATGTCGCTGTGTTTGCTGCTTCTGCCTCTGTGTCTTCCCTCAGCTCAGCACGCACCACCCAGAGCCCCCATGCTACACTGGAAGCTATGGAGGGACGCACGGTGACCCTGGGATCTCCACTGCCCTCCTGCAGGAAGGGGCCTGGTCAGGAGGAAAGGTCTGAGGAGAAGTCACAGTGTGCCAGACACTTGGGATAAACTGGGGACATCCAGGTTGTCTTGATCTAACAGAATCCCCCAGAATTCTGAAGATCCTTAATACAAGAGACATCAGGGCTTTGGCCAGGCTCAGTCTCCCATAGCACATATTTTGCCTGCAGTTGTAAGCTACAAAGCACATGTACAAGGCAGAAAGCCCCTGTAACACCAGGTAAGCTCCCAGGATGGGAGTAACCTTTCTACAAACAGAGAAAAAACAGCTCAGTGAGAACCTAAACTGTAGCCCCATGAATAGCTTAGGGCAGCAGTGATAGAACAAGCACCTTTTTGAACATGTCAGGGTCCTGACAATATCAACAGGGGCCAGAATGTCTAGGACCTCCAGGACCCACCTTCATAAACACTGTCCTTCACAGAACAGGTGTCATTGTGGCCCTGTGCCCCCTTGCTTGGCCAGGAAAAGTTACCCAGTCCCTTGGCACCCTCCAAGATGCTTAATGTCACAGTGTGTTGCCATAGGGAGAAGATGGGACCTGGTTCACAGTTCTGGACCCCACGGAAAGGTTGGGAGTGCTCTGTCTGGGAGCTACCTGGGCACAGGCACTGTTGCTGCAGTTCAGTATTGCAGCATGACTGAGGGAGAAGTACCTATTATTCATCTTTCAGAGACTTTGCATAAAGCCAGATGTATAGGAAGGGAAAATGCAAATAAGGCTATCAAGTCCTCTTCCTTCAGGGAAACCCATTTCCTAAATGCAGTGGGATATTGATTGATGGTCTAGGTTCCCTTTGAGCTAGAAAGGGAATACTGATCTCTGGGGCTTTCCATAAGAAATGCAGTACAGCTGGGCCAATTTTCTTTTAAAGGTACATGAGAGTGCCAGCATTGCTGCACACTAAAGATAACTTCTGCAGGCTCCATTGAGCATAAAAGAAAACAGCTACAATGCCTCTTAGGAAGAAAGGGAAAATATTCTGCTATAGATTTTTAATGCAGTTTATCACTGTAAAAAGATACACTGAAACATTACGATATTATTAATAATATTTTCATTTGCCATACAAAGAGTTAAACCCATTACCAAAAGATGTCCCCACTTAAGAATCTGCTTATCAGATTGTTTTCCTAGGTGAGAAGATAACAAAATACATTTTTCCTGGTTATACTCCCTTTTTTATAAATCAAATCAATGAACTACTACTGACTCTGAAGGTATTTAAATATAGTTTTGCACACAGATGTAGGAGCAGAACTTTGGCAGAAGAAGGAGTGACAGATTTAATTAGCATTCCAATTCAAGGAAATAGATTGAATTGTCTGTCACAAAATGGTGTTTGTATCAAGAGGTTTTATTGCAATATTTGTGCTCAAGACTAAATGACTTACTGTTGCTGAAAAATTATATCAGCAGCTTATTTTCTTCTATTTTTTTATATTCTCTTGTAGGCAGATTAAACAAATTAGTGATGTCAGAACATAGTCCTAGGACATGGATGTAGTTTCTACATATGATAGCATGTGTGCCCTCCTCTGTGCATTGATCCTGCTGTGACTGATACCAGTTCTCAGGTGCATACTGGAGAAAAATTAAGTCAAATAATTACTTAATCCCAGAGTGATTTGAACAGGAACAGAGCTATTGTTTAGGCATTTATAAGAAGACATATGTGGCCTGCCTCCCCAAAAATCCTCTCATAATTAAATGTGGCAGCAAAGTTAGTTCAGAGGCTATAGCATTTTGAGTTCTAAGTAAAGAAAAGAGAAGAAAAGTTCATTTTCTCTAAGTACCAGTTCCAATTTTTTGAAGGCTGCAACATAGTGGGTATGCTACTGCTCAGTAGTAGCAGTTCCAGCCAAACTCCCCAGCAAGCTGCCATGCAGTTCTGATAGGACATGAAGAAATGTCCCCAGTCAGACTCCTCAGAGCGTGGTTCTGACTTTGTGGCACTGGGATGACATTGTCAGAAAGGCAAAGAATCACCAAGGACACAGACCCGCAAATCGATACCCCACGCACTGTCTTCTGGTATCAGTACTGGTTTGAATTGCTGGAAGATGGAGGTCTCATCCAAGAAACTGTAAAGGAAAGTGTTACAGTGATAACTAGAGCTGTTTGATCAGCTTCCTAGTAATAGATGAATGCACGGATTTAGTATTATAAGTATATAAATACAGAGCATGTGTAACATACAAAACTCTACATACTATAAATAACCCGTCTATTTAGAGCTAATAGTGTGCACAATGGTGTATAAAGGGCAACTCAGAGCATTTAGATTCGCTTTTGATTGACACTGTGAGCATGTGGCATGACTATCAAGACTTTGTTCACAGTCAGTGAATAGAAGAAGCAGGCATTTCTGGGGTCCCTTTCATCTTGCCCTAAAGTAGACCCCAAAACTAGGGCATGCAAACTGCACCCCAGAAGTGCCTCTCTCTTCTTTGACTGCAAAGGGAACGTAGGGTGAGTGCAGTAAAGAGGTCAATGCCGAAGCTAAAGGCTTAAAAATAGAGGCGCTAAATTTTACCCATGTGGTTCAGATAAGGGAGACAAAGTGAAACAGGTCAGAAAACGTTTGATGTGTTCAGTCTGGTTGGTTACTTTTTAATATCACTGAGTCTGATTTCCAGTCACTGCGATTTCACAGAGCTGTCAGTAAAGGGATGATTTGGGTCCTAAATATGGAGGAAACTTTAATTAGCTATTGATACAGCAGGGCTTAGATCTGTGGAGATCAGAGTCCCTTTGTGCCAGAGTCTGTGCTAAGAAGTGATGGGAAACAACACGAAGCCCAGCCAGTTTGAAGGCTGAACAATCAGGATCAGAGAAGGGAAGAAATGCAGCAAGATTTTGCTCCCTCACTACTTTTGAGTGGGAAGTCAGTGAAACACTGAACTGATGAGTGCAGCGAACAGGGGTAGAGGTTTGAAAGAAATACATATTTAAATTTTTCTGCCAGCCCTGCCATGCAAATCGGAGCTGGCCTCTGGGAAGTGACTTGCTTTAGGCTTCCTGGAACAAGAGCAGTGTAAGATGCCTCCTTAACCATGCTAAGAGGTTGTAACTGGAGGCAATGTGGCCACGTACTGTGGAAGAGAAAGAGATGGATGTGAGCAGGAGATGTGGCATGAGCAGGGCTTGGCAAACACAAAAGCCAGAGTGAGGAAGGTTTCTGGGGTGAGCTAGTGCTGTGAGGACCAGCGGAGTGAAACTGCTTACAGAAAACACAAGAACTCAGTGAACCTGATGCGCACACTTCTGGGTACATAAAGGAATTAGCAGGTCTGGTGTGATCAGAGCAGTGTGGAACAGAAGCAGTTTTGGTAGCAGCACTTTGGGCTGGGCTAGGCTGCAGAAGGGTGAAGGGAGCATGTTACAGAGGAACAAAGTACACTTGGTGGAACAAAAGCACTTGGTGGAGTGAGAGGCTGCATTTTCAGGCAAATTCTGAGCATAATAATGTTGACTCTGAAAGCCAGAAGGAAAGCAAATACATACACACTGATGGATACTACACTTCTGGCAGTATTCCTTAATGTCTTAGGAAGGTTTCAGTTCAAAGCTCAAGTGGAGCTGGAAGGTGCTTGGCTGCAGTATCATGTGGCTGTAGGCTCCATCCAGCTCTCAGAGCTGTCACTACCCCTGGCATCCCTGACTTACCCACCAGCAGCAGGAGGGACCAACACTCATCCTTGTCACCACAGGACTGCACTCCTGGTGAAGCTGTGGAATGCTGTTCCACATTATCCAGCATCAGCTTCAAAATAAAAATAAATAGAATAATGTCAGCAGAGCAAGCTCCAGGGCACACACATGGGAATGAGCCCTGTCCAGGAAAAGTGCACAGAAAGACCCTTCAGTAGAGTGGGGTATTCAGTGTTGGTACTCCACATCCTGAACCAACTGTGTAATCACTAGTATCACAATAAAAGACATATTGAAAGTATTTTCTTAAATGGGATAATTACTTGGAGTGGCTTTTTAAATGACTGAAAGGAAGATTAAATACATGGGATCTGTTTGGAACAGGTAATTATTTTTCAAGTCTTGTTTTGGTGAAAATCTAGCATTCAATCCAATTTGTAATTTCTTATTCTGATTTTTTCATTCAGATGTGGAATAAAAAACCCCAAGACTCCTATTATTTGCACAGCCCTAAATTCTATCCTCCATATGCCTTGGGAAAAAAATATAGCTTAAGAGCTTGTTTGATCCCTTTCAAATCCCCAACACTTGCTATCTGCAATGGGGTCCTCTGATATGTATGAAGTGACTAATTGTCTTTCCTTTATTTTGCAAGGTTGCCTTTATTGTTACGTGAAGTTGCCATCTGTCCATCTTGGAGGCGAGAGTCCCAGAAGATTTTAATCCTCAATGATTACACAGCTTCAGGTGCCTCTCTAAAGGACAAAGATTGTCCTACTTTCCTCCCTGTGGTATGCAGAGGCTTCTCCATCAAGCAGCTTTTGAGTGAAAGGCTCACCCTGAATGGTTGGATCGCAATTCACCTACTCTGAGAAGGGGCTTTGTGAAAGACCACTTCATTCAGTGAGATGTCCAAATTTAGAATATCTGACAAATATAGTTTTAGGTCAGCTGCCTCCTTTTTTGTTTAGTTTTTTTCTACCTCACCTCAAATCCTTTTACTTAAAAACTAAAACAGATTGATGAACATGCAATTTTTTTCTTTTAAAACGAGAATTTTAAATGCTTCATTTCAAAGATGTCTAAGTAAGGTATTTCAGCTTACAAGAAATTTCCCTTCTCTTTTTAAAGTCAAGAGAAATTAGCTTAACTGGAACCACATTCATGAATAATATCCATTCCAACAGAAAGAGCATTTTTCACCAAATGTCACACATACATATGCACACACAAAGTCAAGCAAATCCCCAAAGGTGCTGCTTATATAAGACATATTTCTCTCCCTTCACTTCATCATGGATGGCTGCACTGTGGGATTTTTT
>VWZN01009846.1:1088146-1114690 GCA_013396955.1 Regulus satrapa | reverse complement strand
TTTTTGCAAATGGGATAATAATTAGAAGTAGCCTTCCTCTGAGTGCTTCATGACCTTTGCAGCCAGAACCAGAATAAGCAGGGATGTTGTTTGGAGTGACTGCTGAACACACCCTTCTGTATTTTACAGGCATGGGTGCAGACCCTGGGCTCTGATTAAATCCTGAAGATTAAAATATGTTGAACTGGTTGGCTCAGCCTCTCAGCTCTCCAGGTTCAAGCAACCTAGTTATAGCCAGCACCATCACTGCCTACCCTGCAGAATAAACTCCAGTATAAAAACAAAGGAGCGATGATGAGGTATCCAAGGCCAGCCACAGGACACCAGCTTAAATCTGGCCTGGGCTGGCAGGGACCAAAAAGCCGTCAGGGTCTGACAGCTGTCCCTGACAGCACAGGGATTAGCTGTGTCAGCCTGGATGGCTGACGGGCCCCGCACACAGCCCTGCAGTACCATCGACCCTGACATCTCGCCCTGCCCAAAGCATCCTGGCATGGCCAGGCAATGGGGTGCTGCAGGGCTCAGTCCCCATCCCTCATCTCAGCCTGGCCAAATGCAGATGCTGAAAGCTATGTGTGTGAAACGGTGGAGAAAAAAGCAGAATAAAGCAAAAGAACCCTTCATGAGAAAGATAAGGCAGACAGAGGATTGTAGCAAAACTTTAATATTGCCTAGCGACAAATTATCATTCCCCAAGCATTAGTCCTGAAAAAGAACATTGCTACATTTTCACCTTGGTGAAGCAGCACATGTTGTAATTTATGAAAGCACAATCAGTATATTCTAATACAGGAACAAAAAGGTTGACTGAATTTGCTTATAAATTTGCAACTGAAACAGTGTAGAAATAAGAAAATTCACAAAATTCTGGCTGACTTAAGTCAGTCAGTTCAACTACAGCCTTTAAAATGGACTTTGCTGAAGTCAGCCCTATAAATCAAGATCCAAATCACCCATATGCTTCTGCCAGAGCAGAATGGAAGGTCTAGAAGCAGAAAGCAGCCCCTTCTGTGCCGTTATAATGCTGCACTGGAGCAGCAAAGCCCGACTGTCTCACTGCTGTGCCGTGCTGCCCCATCACCCCAGCCCTCGGCACCAGTGGCCGTCCGTGGCAGTGGGCAGCTGCTGCCCTGCAGAGGAAGAGAGAGACAGCTGCCCTAAGCTGTGCCACAGGGAAAAGATGATCAAGCTGCTTTAAATCCAGCCTAATCAAAAACTGTGCTTCAACAGAGGCCCGGAAGGTAGAGCACATACATGGTGAACATACACAGTGGTCAGAGCAGGTAGATGGAAGAAAGCTGCTGCTTCCTCCTCCAGCACTGCCCTGGTGCAGACATCTCACCCCTCTGTGCCTCAATTTACTCATTAGAGTGTAAGAATGCTTAGTTCCAGCTAAGGGTTACTGGCAGAAGGATTTTCATATTTACAGAGTGTTGAGGAAAGTGATACAAAACACTTTTCAGTGAGCAGCTGGAATGGCATCTATCTCAGATCTGCTTATTTTCTCTCTTAGCCTTCTGCAGAGTTATAAAACAATTTAGTATTACCCATGACACCTGGCAATGTTGAGCCAATTCTGGTTTTTTTCAAGGTTGATCACAGAACTTACAGGAACTCAGGGCAGAACAGGGCTCCAGGCTCTCTGGAATGACAGGGTTCAGACAGGTTCTGAATCACAGCCAGAGAGAAAGATCAAGCTCCAGCTCACAAAATGCCAAACCAGTGTGGGGCTTTGAGCTCCTTCCAGAGAACAAGTCCTAATGTAATCACTTACATTGCTTTTACTTCCAACCCACCTGCTCACTGTTGTGTAAGATCACTTGGAGGAACAGCACCCAAGATCTGGCATCCTAGACAAATTCAATAGCACGGCTTCAACCTTAAAAGGGCTGAGGGTTGTACCATTCCTTGTGATTTAGCCATGCTCTTATTATAGAGACATTTACTTGGTTCCCTGGAGAGAATATGATCAAGTTTTAATCTGAGATATTCAGTAAATGTGACAGTGCTAAACTTAAGGGATTTAATCCAAGAATAAAATCAGATTCAAGCATGGCAGGAGGAAAAAGAGAATGAAGGGAAGAAAGAAAACAAATTTATTGCCACAGCTGATCACATATGCTGTCTCAGAGGAGATGCTATGAAAGACGTGCAACATCATTTGCACTAATTAAAAGAGCAGTGTCATTCCAATGGATAAATATTTTCATTTTCAGCACATGTACTGTAGAGGTCATCAGCAGAAGGCCTAAAAAGAGGAGCGTATGTAAAGTGGAAGCAGCTGGTTTTCCCTGTAGATAATAAAAATGACCTTGATACGTTGAGCACCCTTCATAGAAAAGTACAATTCAAAAGGCAGGAGAGAAGAAGATGAACTCTAAGACAAAGAGCAAGTTCAGACCTGAAGGTTTACTGTTACCTGGGAGAGGCCAGAAGGGGTTACTGAGGCTGGTCTTTGGCAGGTACACTTCCAGCAATGGAAAATTAATGCGCTCCTTGGCATCTCCTACCTCTCTACAAGACATTATTTCTGCCTGCTGCGGATCAGAACAGCCTGTTTCAGGTTTTTCCCCTTGGCACAGCCTGTTACATATTTTCAATTTCCCTTCTGTGAAGCATTTCTATTCAGCTTTCTCAGCACTACTTCTCACCTAAGCACCAGTTACTAGTCCCTTTTTTTGAATGATCTGTTTGGCAATTGACCGGGCTGTACCGGTAAAATGAGCTTTTCCCTGCCAAAGACAGCAACTGCTAACTCAGGACAGTTGTCATCTTTTAATGGGAATTCCACCAGGCTATAGAGGAATCTTTGCTTGTCTCTGCCGATTACTCATTCTTCTATTATTTTCTGCTGGAAGACCAATATGACTAATTTTAAATTGATTACTTGTTTTACAATTCGATTTTGAATTGGAATCAGTAGAATAGAAGTTACATGGCTCTCAGCTGGAATTTTCTGAAGCAAATACAACCACTTCATCTCTAGAGATTGTTTCTCTAATCCTATGGAATATATTTGATTTTATAAATATTTGCCCAGCAAAATAAAGGATAGATGCCAAAGGCCAAGGTTTTGCTGTACATGTTTCTTGGTTACTTTTTTGCCCAGAGTTCCAGGCTCCAATTGTTGCTCCGCTCCTCAAAAAACAACACAAGTTGGGTGGGAGGGACAAAGTAGTCCATAATGGCTGGGGAAAATAGGTGCCAGGCTAAACAAATTGCTGAATCAAACCCCTACAGCTGCCTTGGCTCCATTCTTCACAAGACCCAACTGTTGTTCATTAGCTCTCTCAGCCTCTCTTAGAAAGACCTAAAAATTACAAGCTGATGCTGAAGGTGCATGGTGAGGACACGGAGCTTCTGCCCAGGGAGCCCTGCCTGACTGGAGCGGCCCTGTCCCACCAGTAGCACTCACACAGCAGGCAGGGAGTGCTTCATAAAGCAGTGCTTGCTGAGCATCCCTGGAGCATACTTGTGCACCCAACAAAGGTCAGTGCTTATATGAGAGCACACTCTCTCCTCCAGGTGTTACAGCACAGCGAATCCCTCTACCTCGTTCACCACAACATGAGTGCCAGAAAGCTGCCCTAAACTCAGTGTTCTGCATGGCCCAGGGCTGCCAGCCACTGCAGATTCAGACATTGCAAAGGTGAAAGCAAATAAAGCTGGAGAAGTTGAACCGGCTGTAACTGAGAACTGCATCTAGGAAAGAGGGCCGTGAAATACTGTCTTGGGTAACTGTTTTGTAGTTAGAGTTTCCCCAAAGTGCAAGGCACCNAGAACTGCATCTAGGAAAGAGGGCTGTGAAATACTGTCTTAGAGTTTCCCCAAGTGCAAGGCACGTTACTCCTCGGATAGAGGAAGTTTTGTTTGTTTCACAGCACTAGGAGAGATTACAAATATTTCTATCATGGAACTCATGGAAAACCAGAGAAAATAATACTGGAATTATGAGGAGTAACCACATTATTCTTAGTAGGTGTTTGTCTCATCAATTCTTAAGGAGAAAAAATTATTTCATTTGCATCATCTAATCCAATACTAAATGATCCTTAAAATCAGAGTGTTTTCATCTGCATAATGGGATTTATTCCTTTTACAGATTAAGTGTATTTCTTTGACTATTCTTTTATTTTGAACTGTACATATGGAGATGAGGTTATTCTTTTTCTCTTTGCTGCAACTGATGGGAAAAGCTTCTGTTCTGTAAATACAAAATTTTAAAATCCTGAACAGATGTTATCTTGTGTGCCTTTTTACCTCCCACAAATTGTGAAGAAAAATATATCAATTAATGCATTTATTTGTAGACACAGGTCTGCTTTGCAAATGGGGTGAGTCAAGCATATGTTGCCTGCCTCAGCTGACAGCAGCTTGAGAAGTGACAGTAAACTGACCACTTTTCATCATGTGAAATTAGGTTGTTTGGACTGGATTAGATCAGATTTACTCTGATCCATCTCAGCTGTTACTCACCACTTTGTGTTCTTTGAGATGCTTACAAAGACTCTGATTGTTCATTTTTTTCCAGCCTGACAATTCAGTGGCTTGCTTTCCCCTTGGAGTAGGTGTTAGCCTAGCCCCTCTTTGGTCTCATGGATGCTCACTGCTTTGTCACAATTCTATTGGAACAACTGAAAGCAGCTTTAAAGCTGTCTCAGCTAACTCCTCCACTATTTTGGGGCAGAATTCACCAGGTAAAGACAATCTGGACACATGGAATTTATCCAATTACTTTCTAACATGTCATTTTCCTGTTCCAGTTTGAGTTGTTGCTGCTTTTTTTTCCCCATGTTGATGTTCATTGTGCCAGTCAGTTAAACAAGCATTCTTTTAATTTTACTTAAATTTTGTCATCTTCAGCATGCTGCCAAAACATCAGCAGTGTAATCCCACAGTCTAACACCAGGCCTCTAATGTGAACAGTAGTCAAGCTGTTTGTTGCTGAGACCCGAAATATAATCATGCATCAGTCATTTGAACTGTGAGCCTCAGACAGGCGTCCTGAAGCTAAACTTAACACCTGAGGTTCCTTGACTTAATGCTCATCTGTAAAAGACTTCAAGAGCTCACAGAGTGCAATATGGCTAGATGGCAAGTTCAGAGGAGGTCATACTGCAGTTTCTAGCTGAAGCAGCTTGTCAGGGTGCAACAATTAAGCCCATGTAAGTTTTGCCATATTTAAGCCCTGAGAAAATCCAAATATACAGCTATCATAACTAATTCCTTTGCTTCTTCTCTGACAATCTGCGTGCACTGTTTCTGCTGATCTTTCCCAGGGCAAGGGCTTCCAGCAGAGGACACACATTGTTTTCCTGTCCACAATAGAAGGCATGCCTGCACCTCCTGTCTTCTGGCTGTGGGTTGTCTTTGCCCCTAGAGTTCCTCAGGCCATAAAGATTCCTGGAAGGATTGTTTTATTAGAGTTCTTACCACAAGTTTCCTTCATGATCTTACATTATTACCTTGCAAATGTTAAGCACTTTCAGATCACTCAAACTTGCAAGAAGGCAAATCCAAAATACCACCCAGAAATCACCACTGTCTCTCTCTGTTACAGTGCTCTTTATTGTCATTAGTACTGCTTTATCTGACTGACTTGCATTATAAGAGCACAAGCCTTGTTCATAAACAGGAACCCCTCCTCCCCTCAGACTGCTAAAAACACCTGTGAGAATATATCTTTTTCTCCCTCCCTTGGGGCTTTTGAATGAACTTGAAGCAGGGGAGCGTGTAACAAAGGTGGAGCTGGTAGAGAAATGAGAAAGGAGAACGGATTCTATGAGTTAACTGTAGGTATTAGGTGTGGCTTCTAATTGTTTGGAAACCTTCAACACATTCACAGAAATGTCACCTGAACTGATCCCGATTCTCATCAGCAGATTCTCTTTAATAATTTGCAACAATGGACTGGATATAAAAAAGAGAGACTAGCAGCCTTCCAGTTTGGGCTCCTGCTGTGATGGCTGTACAGAGCCACAGAGGCCTTTACCAGGGAAAGTCAGACAAAAGGGCACTCATGGCTTGCAGCCCATTTCAAAGAGAGATGACAGATACATAAGGCAAACATGAACAAGAGTGGGTAAGGAGAGAGGACTGTGTAGCATCCCAATGGCATGGCCAAGGTGCACTGCTTAGCCTGGACTGCAAGTGGTCAACCCACAACTTTCTGTCCCCGCAGGAGCTGCTTTGGAAATCACATATACAGCTGCCTCTTATCCTGGGGTCGCCTTCTCATTCTGCTTTAAGAGGACAGAACTATGTCCCAGTTAAGAAGCTGCAATCTTATAGACTCTCTTTGCCAAAAGGGAGTGTCTCTGCTGATGACAGGGCTGCTTTGGAGGTAACAGGAATGAGTCAGTTTATTCACTGGGATCTTTTTGAAGATGCATTAAACCATCAGTTATGATGTGGTCATATCTGCAGGCTCTAGGTTATACCCTGGAGAGCTGAATAGGTTCTTTCAAAATAGATGTTTACTTCTTCTTCTGGCTTTGTTAGCTATGGACTCCTGGTACATAGGCTTCTAGTGCAATGTTTTGGGCAAGTGCTAGTCTGCCTTGGGATTCTGGCCAACAAAAAGAGATATGGATCATTATATCAGTTGTTTCTACACAGGGGATTTTACACAGAAATCCTGACATTAGTGGATTAAGATCCAGTAGACATGAGCCTCAAGACTGTACAGTTGAGAAAAGCACAAGCTTTTTTTTTTTCCCCTCAGTGTAGTCATCCCTTTTGAGATCAGGCTTCTAACATTAAGCCATTTCTTGTTTCTGAAATAGTAGATTATTTTTTTGGCAGCATTCCTGCAACCCAAGGAAAGGAAAAGCTTGTTGCCAGTATTCTGGCTGAATTAAAATGGGATTGGCACAAAAGTTAGGCTGAAATAACCTATGCAGATAACTTGATCTGGCAGCAAACAAGGTGCTGTTTATAGCCACATTAAGAAGCGTGAGAATGCAGGGGTGGAGCTCCTCCGTGGATTTTGTAGAGAAAGCAAGGAACGAAAGAGAAGGAGACTTGCCTCTTGGCAGCCTCAGGCAAAGAGTCAAGCTTGCGAGGGAACAGCCTAGAGGACAGAGCTGCTGAGAAACACCCAGCCTCCTGCACAAAGAAATGTGTTTCTCCTTCTTTCCCACAGCACAGCAATGCCTGTGAAAAATTACAGCATGTTGGCCACGGCACAACAATTTTAAAGCTGCATTTAACCCACTTGTAATGTATTCAGCTGAGGATTTTTTCCTACCTAGTATTGAGGGTTCTGAAAAACCTGGAACCTCAAAAGCTATCAGCATTAATTCTTCTTGAAAGTTATATTTTTAGAAACAATTTATTTTTAAAACATACTTTGCCAGCACAAGTAGGGTTTGGAGTCTCTCTCGTCTGCCCACAGGTATGAAAAGCCAAGCCCTGCCTCAAAAAATTCAAGACCGAGGTAAATACAGGACATGAAAAGGTTTGGAAAAATTTACTACAGCCAAGTCTATATGATGCAAACATACATATTCACATACAAAGGTGTAATTTTTCTCCAAAACAGATTTGAAACCAGGAGATAGAACTGGTGTGCCCTGACTGGGCTTCCAAAAAAGCCTGATTACATGCCCTATGGAGAGAAATGAGAGAACCGGGGTGTCACTTGCTTCCACACGAGAATGTAGACACGTATAGATGCGTATGAACACACGGGAAAAAAATAACATGCACGCATTTATATGGGTAAGCGTGTGCCTGTGTACATATTTATAGGTAAGCAGATATTTTCAGTCCCCTGAGCTGTAAGTGGATTACTGGTTGCGATGCCTGAGGGTATGTATCGGTGAGTTTCAAAGGCAGGAGGAGCCTGGCAAAGCCGGCTGCTGGAGAAGGAGCTGGCAAAGGGGCAGCAGCAGCTGCTGGGGACAGCAGTAGGAGGCTGCAGCCAGAGCTGTGCAAATTCCTCACTTGCATTCCTGTCTGGGCAGGGAGAAGTGGAAAAACACTTTTTTTTGCCCGAAGTAGAAACTGCTGGACTTGATTTCTTCTTGACTATTGCCACTGTAGCAATGAGAGAAGAGGCAAAATGAAGCATGGGCGAAGAGAGGACATGGAAACTCACCAGAGTCATACCGAGGGGATGATGGGGTTGGCAAGATGCAGAAAAAAGATTTTATTACCAGTCATGGTTTATATGAGTCAGAAGAGAATAATAGAGGTATTACAATGCAGAAAAGATGAGGACAATGAACTCATGCTAGTGGAGAATGTAGTTCAAGTCTCCATTTCTCTCTCCCTCCCTTCTTTTATCAAAAGTATCAAGATAATCCTATAGGGAGGAGTGAAGGAATGGGTCCAAAGCCATACTTCACCAATAATATGGATGGTTGTAATAAGAGAAAAGAAAAAAGAGAGGGGTGAAAAAAGGGCACAGAGAAACAGACCTTTGAAGGTGTCAGAAGAGCAGAGGGAATGTGGAAAGACAACATGAGAGAAAGAGGAGGATAGTTGCAGCAGTGAAATCCTAGATTTCTGTGACTGGCAAGCACAATGTCTGAAAGAAGAAAGACAGAAACCCCAAAAGCTGTAGCAAGAGTGGTATTAAGGCACTTAAGTGAGTACTACTGGTCTGTCTGGGATCAACTGAAAAGTAAAAAACAATAAGTAAATGGGGAACAGCTAGTGGGGATGTACTGATGAGTGCTGAAGCTTCTGAAGCCAGATATTATGATAGCAGTGACACCAGACATACAGAGGAATCTGTATTTTTTGCTGCTTATTTCTAGATGCACCTCACCCACATGATAAAACTTTAAAAATAGAACAGATTTTAATCACTGAGGAAAAACCCTGGAATTTCTCTTTACTCCTAATCTTATTAAATACCACAGACTTAAAATTTAAATCATTAGTCCATATGAGAAGGCCAGATCAAACTGCTAACCTACAGCACTCTAGGATTTAAAAAAATATATTTTTCACATGATTATCAGGCTTATGCCTTACAGTTTCATGTTTAAACATTATTTTTAAAATTTAAAACTCCACTATTGTATTTACACTTTTTTGTTTAAAGCAACTTCACACAAAGTAATTCAAAGCATTTTGCAAGTCTGAGATCTTAAACTGACATCCAACTCCAGAATGAGCAAAACCAGAGAACTGAGAACCTGACTCTTTTCTCAGATGGCTATCAAGAAAACTACCTGTAAACCCAGTGGAATTGTGCCAGTGTAAAACAGATGTGAGTGAAAGGCGAGTAGGTTCTGGTTGCCCACAGAGAATGGTTGTAAACAAGGTGTCAACACATTTCCTCCTGATGCTGATATGAAGGCCTTGTTAACACAGCGTGATGACACTTGAATTGTCACAGAGCTGCATCACTTGTTCTCAGCAGAGGACAGATATGTCAAGATTTTAGACAGGATGAAAGTAGAGCTAGATCTGCTTATAATCATGCATGACCAGCTGCTCTGAAGCAGTAACAGCTCTCTGTGTGGAAGCAGTGCACAGAAGTGATGAATGTGTATAGCAGTCCACAATCAGAGTACATTTAAATACTGATCCCAGGCTGAACAGTCTGGAGAATTGTCTTTTACAAAACTGATATTGTACCGGGGACATGACTGATAGTGTCTTGCTTATGCATATAGAACAATTATCAGGCATTTTCTGTCCTAAGACAATAGGACTGGAAGAGTAAGTTTAAGTAAAATTTAATGTCCCAGATAGCTTGTCCCAGAAAACCCACTTCAGACTTTAGATGCAATATGCCTAGCCTGAAAAACACAGATGAGAAAGAAAACAGACTTCAAAAACTTTGTCAGAAACTTCATGTGCAAAAATAGAAAGTTAAAGTTTTAACAAATGATTGCTGGTTCATGAACAGAGGTCTAATTTACAAACTGGCAGCTTTACTGAAGAAAATGCATCCAGCTAAATATATATTGTGATATGAAACTCCCCAGCCAGCCTCTTGAAAACATATAATTAGTTTTAAAAAATGTAAGATTTTATCTGTTTGTTCAGAACTATTTTATGCTACAAAATGAATTGCTAAATTAGTTTTAACCTTTGATATTTAATTCTGTGAGGAACTTCTACCTTTTAGTAAGACATTTCTTTATGTCATCCATATAGTAATAGAAGTAGTGTCATTTTCTAGTGTTATGACCTCCCTCCAAGCCAATAGCAGAGCTATATTTGGAAACATTTTTGATTTGCAGACTCTATTTTATATGGTCACCCGTGAAGCCCAAGAAGAAGATACTTCTTTGCTAAACAAAATTAAACCATCTTTTCCTCAAAATTGTGGTTTGGAATTTCCCGATTCATTATACTTGCAGAGAAACTCACTTTTAAATAAACATTTTTAAATGAGAAAAAAAATCTACAGTTACTGGTGAGGTCCTCTAGAGGTGTATCTCTTTCTTGATAAGAGAAGAAAAAAAAAAAGGTTAATTTGTACTGGGGATCAAACTTTGAGATGGCCAATGTTGGCAGACAAACTCCACCAGCTCTCCCATCTCTGTATCGGGAAGATAAGGGATAAATTCCATGCAAAAGTTTACACTGTTGGTCAACAAAACAGAAGCAATCAAAATAAAATTATTTCCTGAAGAAGATTCTGAAGAGAACACAGTTTTCAATAGCTGATGCTCACAACAGCCTTTAACTGTGACATTCCCAGAAAGTGGCTGCATAAAGTCGCAAAGCTGAATTTTGCTTATACCCAACTTTTTACACTAAATACTAAACATTTTTGCTTTATACAACTAGTTTCTATTATTACTCAGCCAGTGACACACATACTACTGCCATGCTCCAGTCAGTCACGCTGGTTTTTCAAGCAGTGCCACTTTGTGCTGATTAACCTTGACAGACTTCAGCACCAGAAGATCCAAGGAAAAGAAATTCCATAGTCGACACTTGGAGAAAAAACCTGAGATTTGATAAACATAGCCTGAAGCTGAACTGTAATTGCTGCATATGTACCTGTGATAGCTTAATCAGGCAGATTTTATTTTCCTAAAGCTAGGTCCTAGATAGGAAACAAATTTAATAATGCATAAAATGGAAGGAATCTCCTTGGTAGTCACTGCTATCAATGGTGTGCCCTAAATAACCTCTTCATTTAAAAGCATAATATTCTGATGCTTAGCCTATGATTCCCTAATCTTAGGACCACACTTCACCAACTTCTTCCACTGATGATTTACAAGTGTGCTGGGCCAAAGCCCCAAAGACAACTCAGTGACAAGCAGAAGTCTTCCTACCCATCCCCAACAGACAAAATGACAGAAGCACGGAACATGTTTTTGAATACCAGCTCTCAGAGCCCAGGACCACATGAGTTTCTGTGTCCATCTGACAGACTGCTTCCAGGGCCCCCTGAGGCTCAACAGCCCTGCTCTATGCCCCTGCCAAGCCTGGTTAGGCCAGGCCAAGCTCAGTCACAAACACTCAAACCCTTTAAGTAAAAGCATAAGATTCCCTCAGGAGACCTCTGGATCTTTTTCCCATGCAACAAGTGTCCTCACGGTGTGTCAGTATGAGTTCTGCTCCACTCCTGCTCTCAGCCTTTCCCCCAAAGAAAGTGTGAGATGCTCTGGCAGGAAGCCAAACAGATGATAGTGCCTTTCTGGATCTGAGGCTTTGCTGATGTCTGGCTTATTGACAGGAAAAGGAGAGGCCAGAGCAATCAGGAGAATGTGGTTTCTCTTTATTTCCCAGTAAATACATGACTAGCAAATACCACATTATTAATTTGCAACTGTCTCATCTGACATGCCTTGTAATACACACATTTGTTCCCCTCCTTCACATATCTTATTTCAATTCATATTTCCCAGTATACCTATGGATACTTGCAGGCCTAACTCTCATTGATATTAATCTCTCCCCTGGCTGTGAAGACAGTCTCAATAAGGTAATAAATTATGATTATAGCCCTTGTGAGTTCTTTCTCAGTGCCATGGTTGTGTGAAGTCACACAAAATGGTCTCGGTGTACTTTGTCTGGTCCCATTCATGTCCACACATACTGGCAAGCAGTTGTGGTGTGTTAATATATTTTTCACCTGTTAAGCACTTGGTTTTGAACTTCACCCTTCTTATATTCTACATTAAAAAATCTTCTAGAGGCATGGAGGATAAACATTCTCTATTTTTGTTACTGCTATTGCTGCTGCTTTTGATTCTTCTTAGTTTGTGAGTACTGCAGAAACTTCTGATACTTTTTTTACCTGAAACTACTCAGTATTACATAAAAATTTTCTTGAAGCAGTGGAAAACAAAAATACAATACTTAACATAGTTCTTAAAGCCTGTTCTTGATTTTTGTTTTGGTGTTGGAAAGATGCTTGGGTTGATGTTCTCTGGAAAGATTTCATTTCTTCTCATTGGATGGAATTTTTTGAATGTACATTATCTAGTCATGTATATCACAATTTTTACACCTTTACTCTCAACACCTTTTCAGTCTGAATATATTTCAGTCTGAATATAATTTTTATACAATGGTATATGAAATATAAATATAAAATAGCTACTAAACAAATAACTTCATTTTGTACAAATGAGGATTTTCTTTCCCTTGCTTGAGAGTTTTTTATGTAGTGCCTAAATCCTCCAATTTTGCTGTCATTAGATTAAAATGCAATATGATCAGACCTGAAAAAAAAAATTCCATTCAGGCACAGAATGGAATTAACTGGTTCTAAGTTGCAGGGAAAACACCCCGTACACAAGCAGAATGAAATGAGCACTTTTGCCATAACTCTATCCAAATAAAATAATCTTTCCAGCTACATGATGCTGCAGGTAAAGATAAATTAGCTTTGGTATCAGGATGAAATTAGCTACAGCATCATACATTTCTTTTGAAATCAAATTAAGGGTTACAAAAATAAATGAGGTTATGCTCACAACTAAATGGCTAATAGCTCTTTGAGGGAAGTTTTCTGTCACTTGTTACTTTCTGAGTTACATATTTATTTTATGCTTTGAATGGTGAAATATAATCTAGCAGTCAGACAAATATATGAGTTTTTGGCTTGGTTTTTTTTTTTTTTTTTTTTTTTTTTTGTTTATATAATTTTTTTCAATAATTAAAATNCAAATTTATGAGTTTTTGGCTTTTTTTTTTTTTTTTTGCATTCTTAGTTTAAGTAATTTTTCTCAATAATCAAAGTGACCTGATTTTTGCAATCAATAGAAAGAATGTCAGGTTGCTCTACACAGTAGCAATCAGAACACAAATTACTGTCAGCAAGCAAAATCTGACCTGATCTGTGCAGTAAGGAGTGAGAACTGTTAATGTTCATTCTGAAATATATATATATATATATCTGGTGGTATTTTATTATTTGGTCTTGAAATATTTATTATTTTTATTGAATGTATACATAATAAATCTTACTTTGTCTACTAATCTCACAAAAATGATATGCAATACAAATTTAAGAGAAGCCTTTGATAATCTAGGTAGAGAGATGAAATTTGGTAATACAGGGCACTCAAATCAGAAACAAAGTGATTCAGACAAGAACGAATTGCTGGAAGTTGAAGCTAGACAAATTCAGATCAGACATAAAGTTGAAGTATTGTAACAATGGGGATAGTCAATGAAGTTCAACACACAGGGCTGATGAAAAATTCTCTATTACTGGGAATATGATTTCCAGTACCGATGATGAGTCTAAAGAAGGATTTTTCTTTAGTGAGTCCTAGGGCATGTATTACGCAGGACTTCAGATGAGGTGATCATCATAGAGCAATCTGAACTCAAAATCTATGAAACAGCATCTTGTAACAGCTTTGAAATCCATGTGCTGGTGGGCACTTGTCCCAGGTAGATGCTGAGAGTTCTGAGTTAATTTACATTTTGACCCATTTCATAGATTTAGAGCTTCTGCTGGAGAATACTCTCTTGACCCACTTTTGCAGTTGTCTCCATTTCTGACAATAGCTACATTTTCTTATATTCTTTTGTCTTGCTCGCCATTCAGAGGCTGTTGTACAAGGTGAACTTTGTCTAGATGCAGAAGCTGTCTAACCAGAAAAATGCATGTGGGCTGAAAATAGAATGATGGGTCTAGATCTGGCTGATAGATTGGTTACATGAAGGAGATCCCAGCTGATTTTCAAACACAGAACAAGGACAAGACTCTGATAAAAGAGCATTGATTAGGAAAGTTTGCTAAGTGAAAGAACAGGTAACAGAAAGGAAATCAAAGTAACCAGGTAGCACAGACTTGACTAATTCTTGTCTACAGCTTTAACTGCTCCCACTTCGCTATCTTGTTACATGTGTGGGGTTTGTATCTTTTTGACAGATGGGCTAGAAGGACAAAGCCTACAGAAGGATCTAAATTACCAAATAGAGCTGTCAACTTTTTGTGTCACTTGTGTGTGACTGGAGATTCCTGGAGATCCAAGGAGTTTGTTTCCTTCACACCAAAAGTGAGAACGAGTCTTACTGACCCATTCTCACAGCTCCTTGTGTTTAGGGTAGCAATCCATTCTTCCACAAAGTAGTAATTTCTTTCTGACTGACTTGTTTGTGCCTGCCAGATTCTTTCATATTGCATATGTAAAGGGTACCCAATATGCTGTGAGAAAGTCTTCAGGAACTGACGAAGATTCCTTAGTATTAATTACTAAATGCAATAGGAAACCTTAACTCTGGCGTGCAGCCTCTTTATTCATGGAGAGATCCATCTTTGCAGAGCTCTGCTCCACAAGTATTTCCACCTATTCTTTCAGTCCACACCTCCTTATCCATGCTGTGCACTCCGTTACTACTGACAGGCCATGTCAAATACTGAGTTCCTCTGTTTCCCTCTCAATCTCAACACATCATTCTTCCTTACCACATCCTTCCCCTGCTCTGGGCTTTCAGCACTGTCGGCAACAGCATCAAAGTCTGCAAAGCCTCAAAAATGAAAAGATGGGGCAATCATAGCCTGAGGGGGCAAAGTCACAAACAGCTGAGAGTGGGAGGAAAGGTTAGGGCTTGTCATGGATGTGCAAACATCCTCCCTCCACAACACTGTTGAGGACAGAGCCCAATGCAGGCTTGCAGCATTCATGTTATTCTTGCCCAGGGCTCTGCTAAAATTAGTGTCAGTCTCAAGGGAAACATGCAACCCTTAAAGACACAAAGCTAAATTTTTTGCAAGCACTGACTTTATGCACCATGAACCAATGATTAAGAAGCATCAAACCACTGATTTGAAAAAAGTTTTAAAGATGCAGACTGTAGAAAGTAGTTCTCTTGATCTGGTCTGATATCACTGGGGACAGCACAGCAAAGTTGTGTTTCCTAATTAGTCCTGGATGGAGAGCACATTTACCTAAAGCTCTACCAGAACCATGCTGGTATTGAAGATTCCTATTCAGGGTACAGAGAATTCCATCTTTGCCACAATGTCTGCTACATATAAGTCAGTGTCATAACAGGTAATTCTTCTGCTATTAAAAAAAAAACTATGAGAGGACGGTATATCTATTCCTCCAGAATCTGTATCAAAATAGAAATTACCTTCAAAATAACTTCAGGAGAAGAAAATGGCAGATTTGACTTATTATAAGCCATATGGGAAAGAAGGACTCAAGCAGAGTGCTTCTGTTTTTTTCTCTCAGCTGAAGATGACAATAGTCTGGCTGTTTCTCAAGTTTCTACATTCAGGTTTGCTTATATCTAGGAGAAAAAAGGTTAAAAAACAAAACAAAACAAACAACCAAATTCAACCTTATACGACATGTCTGGCCCAAGTTGACAAGCATACTGCATGGGTGATTTATATTTAGAGCAAGACCCAGAGGTGTCTAAAGCAATCTACTTTCAAAAGCAGAAGTTGTCATATTCTAAATCTGCTCTTAAAGAAAACTGGACCTCAGTGTTATTTTCTGGATAAAATATACAACACTCAGAAGAAACAGCAGCGTTTGAGAACAAACTTGTGAAGCCCAGAGTTCAGTGAGGCACCTGATGTCCCGATGCCTTAAGCTTTTTTATATGAGTGGTCAAAGCAATTTTGTTTTAGTCAGTGAGTTGCATGAACAGCATTTCTACAACTCATAGATATTCTTCCACAAGTTACTAGTAAATGCATTGATTGTAGATGGCTTGGCATTTTGGGAATTGGGTTTGCCTTCTTCCGTTTGGTGCTTGTGGCAGAAGTGCTGTGTTGGGCACTGTTTTCTAAGCTGATGTCTTCCTCACAGCTGCTGGAGCCACAGCATGTCCCTAGGGCATGTTCTCTGCCTGAGTTTCTGTCTTTTGCAGCTACTGTCATTTCAAAGACTTCACATCACAGTGCTTGGGCAACATGGGAAATGAAAACGCCTCCTTCTGCTAGATCTGCTGGCTTGAGGTTAACTGTTGTTTTTTTTCCCCAAACAAATGTTTCCTGGGGATGTGTTCAAAGGATGTCATGTTTCATGGCTGAGATACTCTGTTGATCCTCAGTTACCCTCTCATGTACATCATGGAGGGTTTTGCTCCACAATGGCAAAGGGTTCAAATATTCAGGACAGTTGAAAATAAATGTAGGAAGTTTCTTGTCTCCATACTAATCTGCGTAGCAAAACTTCTAAACATTTATGTCTTTCTCTGTAAAGATCATAAAGCAGTTAGGTGTCCTGTCTGATACTGACAGCCATTATGAATGGTCTTCTTGTCAAACAAGTTCCTCTCCACTGCTTGGGCAACATGCAAAGTGAGCGGGGAGCTATAATCAGCTGGTGTTATTTCAGCACATCTAATGGTATGACAATTTAATATTTACTTATTTCTGAAGGGCGTTTTGATCATTTATCTTTCAATTAAAAAAAAAAATGCACATATGTGAAGCAGCGTGCATACCTCTTTGTACTTCAACTTTCAGTCTGAAAAGAAGATGCTCTTCTGAAATGAATTCCACAGGAAAACCCTAGGAAATGCATGAATTTTGCATTCTTACAGGAGTTGGGAAAAAGTGTGCAGTGTGGAGTGTCTATTTTTTGTCTTGGAGGCAGCAAACCCAACTTGGCTAAAAGCTGAAAGAGGAAAACTATTTTAAAAAATACATTATAAAAATAATCATCCATCTTTGGGAGATTTGTGCTCCCCTTCTATCAGATCCTGTGCCTCTGGTCCTCTGTTTTGTTTCCTGTGGTTCTGGCAGTTTGCAACAGACACTTCCATTTCTAAAACAATAAAAAAACAAACAAAAAAACCCCAAACAAACAAAAAAAAAAAAAAACCAAAAAAAAAAAAAAGTTAGTGGCACATATCGATACTGAATTACTTCACTAAAAAGCCTGAGAGGAGCACTTGCTATGAAAAGTGTTTCCACTTTCATTTTGGCAGAATATATCTATTACCTCTCTGCTCAGTGGCACTCCCCAGGTACTGAAGATGTCATAGTTAGACGTGTGTTGTAACTGCACATCACATGGCCTGTGTTACATCTCAGTAAGAGACCATTAAATACATATTCTTGAAACTGCAATTTAGATAAGTTACCAGTCTAGCACTCCATTAAAACTTACAGAAGGAGAAGACATCTTTTTGCTGTCTGAATGAACCTTTATGTATACAGTGGTTCAGGAATTAATTTTTTTCTTTGACTATTTTGAGGTGCCATTAGATTTAGAAGCTCTGAATTGTTGTCAATTTGCAACAAGTGTTTCGTGGGAATGTGGAGTCCTTCATGCTATCCCTCTTATCTTACAGTGACTAGAAGCTTGATGTGCCTTACTGAGCAGAGAAATTGAAGTACAAGGTGAAAATCTTATCCAGAAGGCTAACTGGGAAGATGTCATTGCAACAATGGACACCCAGCTGCCAGGGTAACATTAATTTCATAGTCCTCCATGCCAACAAAAAGCATAACAGTGGAAGCAGAGGACTTGAGCATGTGGGAAGAACTCAACCCTACAACTGCAGACTAGACAAATCTATTAAGTTAGATGGGAGGGAAGAGAAAAATAGACCATAGAATAAAACAAAACATGGATTTAGCAAAAATTGACTGACCTGAAGAGCTTTCAGGAAATCAGTTAATTTAAATTTATTTTTTTAAAATTTACCTATCAGGGCCCCAATTCCCTTGCCAACAGTCTGTCACCAGCTGGATTCCCATTCCCCGTTGCTTCCTTGTCTTGCAGCAACTCTCACTGGAAAATGCCCCAGACAGAAATTCTGCAGTTCAAAGGGTAGGACTAGCACAGAGTCCTCAGGAAGGCAACTGAAGAGGCAGATTATTTTCATTCAGGAAAACCCTCTTGAAGCTTTGCTCAGCACTCTTAAGACCACTGACACTGTCTAGTGTCATCCTGTCACTCTCTCGCACTTTCAGCTCTCCTTTTCCTTAGCTGACGCCCTGCAAACAGCAGGACTCCAATCTTCACCCACTAATTCCTGGAAGGCAACCCTTCCAGGGCCATGCCTTGTAATGGCATCACTTATTGGGAGACAGAGAGCTGTGGCCCATCTGCAGCCTACTCACTGACAGAAAGACAATACTAGGAGAGCAGACAAAGTCCAGAAGGAGACGAAACATTGAATTAAAAGAGGAGGGCGCAAGTGAATACCACTGAATGGAGAGAAAGAAAAAGGCAAAGGTCACACTACCAGGAAGCTAATGTCTGAAAATAAAAGATGATTGTGTTTTGCTGCTTTGCTTCATCCTCTTTTCTTTTCATATGTGGCTTTTCAAAATATTTTTCATGTTATCTTTCCTAGCTTTGTTTTCTTCCTTTCCTGCCTCTTGGCTTTTTACTGCCTGCTTTTCAGTGTGTTTTATGTTTACAGAAATAGATCATTAGTCTTTAAAAACTGAAGTTAAACACTATTTAAAAATACCCATCTGACTCAAAATACTCACCAAAACTTTGCATATTGCATGACTGGACTGGGGAGACAGAATATTACTATGCCCTATGCAACATTAAAAACGTACTTCTAAAGTCTAACCTCACAGCAGCAGTCTTTCTCATCTTTAATTTCTCTTTGAAACACTTTCTCTCTCTGACCCAGTGAGTCATGAAATCGTGTTTCCAAATTCAGCAGCTTGAAGTTTGTTGCACACCTCCAGTATTTTTTTATCCAATGCACTGAACTTTGCCAAATGAGTGCTTTTGCCATTATTTTATATATATACTGTACATATATTGTATATATATACTGTACATACACCCTACAGAAGTGACTCTTTTTGTCTAAAGAATCTTCAGATAGTCTTGAATTGGCCAGCTCATGCAAAGGGAAATCTGGGTGTTTGTGTTCACCCATGGTTTCTGTCTCTGCTTTGACACCCCAGCACACTTTTCCAGGCATTAGAATGGGCATTGGCACTTATAATTTCTGCCACATATGATTTCCTTTTATAAGCTACCTACTTATTAGGCCTAGCCCCACATGTTAATGTTGCCCATTTCATACACAACTAAATCTGTTTATAGGGAGTTACCTGTAGGTAGCAACCTCTGCCTTTCTGCAAATTAAAATTAATATCTCAGCTAAGAAAAAAAAAAAATGTACTCTCTAATTTAAAGCTGGGATCCTAATTAGAGGTGGAATTGTGTGTGAAGGGTTTTATTGAAATCACTGGGATTCATTTTACTAATAAAATGACACATACACTGAAGTGTCCCCTTGGGCCTCTTTTCTCTTTTTCTTTATCTGTAGAATGCCTGCAGAAATTTTCCTTTGTTTACTTAATTTTCCAAATTATACAATGATTCTAAGTTTCAATTTTCTGAATTTATTGTGAACTATTTGTGTGTTAATATGCACAATTATTTCTTTGGAAGGAGATTATAAGTGATGATAGTAAATTAAAGCCCCTTTTTCATTTTCACATAATGTATTTTCTATTCTCTTTTCCCACCCTTCACACCTGAATATACACATCCTCCAAACATTCACACAGCAGTGCAAATGAGAGGCTGGACAGCTTAGGGTACTTCCACACCAAAGAAACAGTAGTAAGGTACTGAAGGGAACACTTAAGATCCCCTCTTAACTTTCCCTCCATACTATAAATATATATCTGCACACCCCTTCTTATTACTCAAATGTCAGCCTGACCATGCTCACTTGAAATTCTTTTTTACACTTCTGTGATCAATGGAGAAGGATAAGGAGGCTTATTACAGAAGAAAAAGTACCATATGTGTTGCACATACTATTCTTAGGAAACACAGCCAGGGGCTTCTTTTAATTACATTCAAGAGGTGCAGTCTGTGTTTCCCATGGTTATCCCATGTAAGGTTTACACCCTGCAAAAGAGGGAGCTGAAGAACTCTTCACAGCTGTCTGACACCTTCAGTTCTAACTCACTTTAATTCAGCACATCAGGTTGGTTGTTTTTTTGTTGCCCTAAGAAACCTTGATTATATTTTAATGAGAAAGCGCTTTCCCAGCATGTAGCCTTAATTTTTCTTTTCAGCGGGTGGCTCATGGTTTAGCTCAAAAGTCACCATGTAAATCCTGACAGTAGATTATACTCGTTAATAGTATAATGCTTAGACCCTGGGACTTAATGATTCATTTTCCTTATATTATAAATAAATTCTGCCCAGAGAAAACCTGGGTGAGGAAAATAACTTGGTCAGGGCTCCTTCTGGATTCTGAGTTCCTCTGACCCATTATCTTTTAATTATGCCTCATTTTTGTGCTTTCATAGGGCAGTGATTTTAATAATTTTAACGAGCTTTATTACAAGTGAGTGAGATATGTAATTTCTCAATTTCAGTACACCCTATGAGATACTGGCTCCCTGACTCAGGGGAGATTAAACTTCTCAGCACCTGACAGAATTAAATCCCAGCTTCTATGAAACATTGCTGTGAAGAGTAGTTGAGTCCCATAAAACCCTTAAAGTTGTCTGTTTCATTTCACATGTGGAATCGGACTAGCAAAGGTTACCAGTGTTTCAACAGCCGGGACTAACCCTGTGTATGAGGTGTATGTATACAGAGTAGCCCACACAACGAGTGCAAGAAAGATTACACCGAGTTTCTATATTGATTTTCAAGGTGGTTATAATAGGAAACTGAATTCAGAAATGACATAAGGTTTAACAAGTTTGTGGTTTCTCTCTGAAACAGTTTGGTATAAATCCTACGTATCATCTGCAAACTAAACTTGCAGTAAGAGTTGTTTTATATAGGACCTTCTCAGCAAAGATTAACATTTAAGTGATGGTAGTTTTAATTTATGTCTCTGCAATTATCACATCTTTGTTATTTGTGTAGCTGGGGGAACAGAGAAGCGTCACAACATGGTGGGAAGAAGAAAAGCCAAAGACACATACATAATTTCCTTCTTCTTCCAGAGTTTGCTTTTCTACTGGGTCCATAAAGAAGAGAGTGCATCACCTGAAAAGATTCAACTACCATTAGGTCTTTTCCCTGAGATCAGTTTTGTGTTAATGCCACTCCAATGACTCCACCAGAATTGCTTCTGCTGTATGAGACAGGAAAACAGGAATCTTTCTCCTCCCATTAGACATGCTGGCAGTATACACAAAGGAGTAAGTCTAATGTTGTAATGATATTAACTCTATAAAAACTTATAATTAAGTTATATAGGACATATATAATACAGAAATTTAGAAACATTGGCATAGTCCGGTGCAAAAGAAAAACATTTTACTTAATATGCAATTTGACAGCATTAAAATACAAATACATTGTGAGATAATCTCCCACAAAATAGCTGTAATAGCAGAAGAGTAGAAATTATTTGTATGCTTGCAGACTTACAGGATCTCAGAGTTTCTTTTCAGGATGTACTCACTGACCACTAAGACATCCTTTGTTGTGCCTTAGTACCGTAATAGAAACTGTGAATTATGTGTTCATAAACAGCAGTTCTTAAACCTTTGAGCACAGAATGAAGTTTAACCTCAACAGAACACACACTGGAATGAAGGCCAATAAATATCTGAACCTGGCAAGCCAGTTTAACTTCATATACTCTCATGTCAGTATGAATATGTACTAGCAAGTTGACTTGTGGCAGTAACTCTCTGAACTCTTGCTCAGAATACATAAGTTTACCTTGAATAATTGCATTGAAATACAATTTTATTCTAAGTTGAAGATGCTCTGCTGGGTATTTTTTGTCTCTGGGAATGGCAGAAAGAGGGTGGAGTTGCAAACCTTACATGTGTCCCACATAGTGAAGTGTGTGTTTGAGAGCTAGTCGAGTCCTGACTGGTGTGCTTTCCACCTGCAGTGGCAGTATTTGTAGGCTGCTGTATTTTAAAGTGTCTACACCGCTCTCAGAATGATCTGCTGAAAGACAACACTGCAGTATACACAGTCCTGCTCATGCCTAAATTATCCACGACAATTTAACGAGAACCTGGTGCCAATTGTGCTCAGGCCATCCTGAAGCAACCACTTACCAGGCTTAAGGGTTTACTTTTAAAATACACACTACTGGCTGAGACAACCTGTTTGTATACAAGTTTAATTAATGGTGAGACATGTTCTAAGTGTTTTAATGTCTCCAGCTCAGCATCTAAGGTCTGCTTCACAAGAATATTTTAAAAGATGTTGAGAATTAGTAAAGATCCTCCTTCATGCAAATTCTGATTAGTAGGAAGGGATGATTAAAAGGTGGCAGAAAACCACATTTTTACTTTCTGTGTTCTAGGCTTGTCTAACCTTTACTTTTCATAGAATCAGAGAATCATTTAGGTTGAAAAAGACTCTTAACTTAATCAAATCCAAAAACTAACCTAACACTACCTAGTCTATCACTAAGCCATGTCACAAAGGGCCATGTCCTTCAATCCCCTGATGTTTGAGGAACCTTGTATTTGCTTTACCTAGTGATGATTTATCTACAGCCAGAATAGTTTGCTGCGCCTGGTGAGAATGGACAAAGCATAGCAAGGTGCTGAGCAATCGTTGCACCTGTCACTGTGGGAGCCCCACAGTGTCATAACTGCAGCTTTGGACACGCATGGCTTCTCAGGAATTCCCTGCTTCCCACACAATGCTTCCCACATAACCATTTGCTAATACCACAGTGGCAGAGATGCTTTGTGACTGACCAGCCAGCCTTGCTTGCCCTACAACTACATACCAAAGCCCCATTTAATTAAACCCTAACCCATCCACTTTGGAGAGGTGAGTGGACTGGCACAGGAGATTTCGCAGGGTTACTTAGGAGGTGCAGTGCTCTAACAGGGCAACTAGATATGAACTGGGTCCCCAGGCAGCCTGACAAAACAGACCTCAGCAACCCCTCACAGTCTGCTTAGAATTAATATCTGTCTTGGTCACAAGGGCCCTGACTGAATGGCTCAAGAAACACAGCATGCTCTGTGTCTCTCCACATTGTACTCGAATAATATCTTCAATAATGCATTTTAATGTACTATGTGGGCAGGAACACTTTTAGATGAGGTTTTACAGATAGCAGGTTTTATTCTAGAAAGTTCTGGTTCTGCTTGTTTGTTTTTTGGGGTTTTTTTTAATGAATTTAAATTTTGTCATTTAATGGTTGTGATTTTGCCACTTCATTTTTACTAAATAGTTGTTCGTTTTTGTAGCAGAACACTTGGTGCTGTTTATCATGGGAGGATGATATCTGTAACAGACCAACCTAAGCCTCTTCAAGACAGCTGTGGAAGCAGCCTTCTGATTGCCCCCAGCACTTCCAACTGCCCCTTCACCTTTTTCCTTAGGGTGCCCACAGAAGGTGGTGGTACAGAACCAGTTACTGCCTTTGTCTCACTGAGTTGGCACTTTGCAGCCTTTTTGGATACCCGTCTGGAAAGAAAGTTTTCAGTTATTTCTCTTAAAAACAATTGCTTTGATGACACTACCTTACAAGGACCTTGCAAGTACCAGCTGGGCCTGTTGGAGTGGGTCCCTGCTTGTTTGTCAAAAATGACCAGAGGAATGGAGCACCTCCACTGTAAAGACAGGGTGAGACAGACAGGGTTGTTCAGGTTTTCTTTTCTGGAGAAGAAAAGGCTCCAGGGAAACCTCATTGTGGCCTTTTGACACTTAAAGGGGACTTATAAGAATGATGGAGACAACCTTTTTGGTAGGACCTGTTGCGACAGGACAAGGGGTACAATTTTTATGCTCAAATGGGGTAGATTACACTAGGTAGATTATTAGGCTAGACATGAGGGAGAAATCTTTTACAAGGTTGATGAAACACTGACACCAGTATTGGTGCCATTCGAGAAGTGAGGATGCTCCATCCCTGAGAACATTCAAGGTCAAGTTGGATAGGGCTCTGAGCAACCTGATCTAATTGAAACTGTCCCTGCTCACAGCAGGGGATTGGACTAGATGCCTTTTAAAGTCCCTTACAATTTAAACTATTCTATAACGCTAAGTAGTCTGTCACTCATGAATACTCAGTGGATTTGTTTGCAAGAAAGGGAAGACTAATCTACTATCATTACAGGTTATTTCACACCTTTGGGTAATAAAAGCTGAGTGAGCAGGAAAAAGAATCAATAAAATCCTGACTCATTTTACTCCCTAATTTCTGAGCACCATACACTTTCTCCTGTCAGGTGTCTAACACTTATTTCTGTCCTGGAAGCCTGTTGATCTCATCTGATGTAGCACTGGTCTGGAAAGTGTTGATATGCTCAGTATGGCCAGTATCACAAAGAAGAAAGGTTTGTGGACACTCCACAGGAAATAGTTCAAATTTCTGAGTGTAAGACTTGGCATGAAAAAATTAACCTTTGCTTTGTCTTTAAGTATTTAGGTTTTCCTTTCTTCTTTTCTTTCTTTATCTGCCACTAAGATTTTAAAGAGGGCCATTAAAGGCATTGCTATTTGCAGCCAAGGTATCTTGCGATTATATTAGCATGATCCACCTCTTAATCAATCTAAATTCTGCATGAAAGGGGCGTTTAAACTGATGTTTCTTTTGCATTGCATTCAGAAGGAATCAAGCTGGGCTTGCCCTTATATCGAGTTACAATTCAGACTCCATCAGGTAGTACCCTTGACAGTAAATGTCAGGGTGGGTTGCAGATGGAGAAAGACAGAGAAAGAAAGGCATCCAAGCAAGCCCAAGGCCACTCACAGGATTCAAGACTTACAGCACACACAGTCTCAGAGAATAGCTAGACAGGTACCAATGTAATGTGTTCCCACTGAGTTAATTTAAATACTGTTTACTGTGTGATAGAGAAGCTCCATTTTTTACATAGTCTTGATAGCAGCGCAAGAGTGTTTGAATAAACTGTGGAAAGCGTACTATGGCTGGTGTACTGGACTGGAAAGGGGCTAAAACAGGACATTCAATGGGCTTTGTCTTATCTCAGTGTTTAGGCGCAGGTAATCTCTGAACATGCATGAAAAACCATCTGTGAAATTGACAGTCAGAAAAGACTCGTCATTCAAGATGAAGAAGAACTCCAAGCCCTACGAAAAAATAATTGGTATCAATTCCATTTTTTAATCTAGCCTGAGCATGAAAAAAGCTTCCCCTCCTCCACTTCCTTCCCTCGACTAACTAGGAAAGTATCTTTCTTTTTTCTGTCTGACATTCCTGAAACATTTAAGGTATCTCAGAAGACTAATGTTTTCAGAGTGTTTGATATGCAGATAGCCTTGATGTACATGCATTACTTGTAAAAACGATGAGAAAATGATGAGAAAAAGTAATCAAAAAACGCCATTTATACACCCGGCAGCCAATGGGAAGGGACACTGGGAGTGCCTGTGGACACCTGGGGGGATATTGAGGAAGACAAAGCTTTCTTTCAAGCTACAGTGAAGGGAAAAGATTAGGTGGGTGTGGACAAGAGAAGGTATGATTGTTTTCTCTGTGTGACAGGAGGGGTTAGGGAAATTGTTTATTTATTTGTACCAGTACAGGAAACATCTTTGCTTATGCATGTATCTGTGACACTGAAAGAGGCAAAGACATGGATCTTTATGTTTGTGGTGGTTTTGGTTTTTTTCTTTTTTTCCTTGTTTTTTTTTTTTTTTTTCTTAGACATAGGGAAAAGAGAGATTAATTTTTCTGTCTTCTCTGTGTAATGGGATGAAGGAAGATCTGTCTATACATCTACCAGATGTTTCAAAGAGAAAAACCTGCGAGGTCTGTATGGACTTCAAAAAGGCCTGAGCATAGGTAGGACAGTTCATTTCAACGCTGTTCCAAGCGGGGCAAATGTTTAGTCTTCTATTTTTGGCAGTAATGACGTTCGAGCTGACAAACCAGGAATTCAAAGCATTGTACTCCACAAAGCACGTCGCGCAGTTTGGAAAACAAGGCAAATAACGCCCCTCACACTCACATTCTAGGCTGAGGCACTTACGCCTCCAGGGCAATCCCAAAAGCTCTTATGTTGTTTTTTTTCCTTTTTTCTTTTTTTCCTTTTAGTTTTTACTTAAACACTGCGCGTTTCAAGTTATTTATCCTTCATCCCACGGGGCCACCTTTTGTCTTTTCGGGTGTGACAGAGTGGTCCCCGCCGCCTGACGAGCTGGCCATCCTCCGGCTCCTCTGCCCCCACACACGATCCCCCCACACGCCGATCTCCCCGCTCCCCGTCGCGCAGCCGGGCCAGGG
>VWZN01009846.1:1027857-1086852 GCA_013396955.1 Regulus satrapa | reverse complement strand
CGCCGCTCAGGGCCAGCAACGCTTCCCACACGGTGAGCCCGGGCAGGGGAGGGTGTGGACGGGGTGCGGGGAAGGGGCGTCTGGCCCCGGCGTCTCGAGGCGCTGCCCGGCGGGTGTCCCCCGTGGCGGCACCGAGCGCCCATGGGGTCCCCTGAGGCGCTTGGTGCTGGGACGATGTGCGTTTGATTTCTGCGGGCTCCGATGACATGTGCATGCTTGTTTGTGAGGCCGGGACCCTGTAACTGCACACACATCGCTTTCTCCCTCCCCAGCTCCCCCTCCCTTCAGTCTGGTTTTGTGTCTCATTTTCAGTGACAAATTCGATCGTTCACACTCGCATTAGAGGAGATGTTCTGGTGAATGCATTTTTTGAGACGAGGTTGGTCACTGTGATTAAAGTGTCGTATGAACTGTGGTGAAAAATAAAGGCTGCTCTCCTCTTTACGTGTCTGATCAGCTCAAGCCGATTGCAGTCTTCCCTAGAAATAGCTATCGCTGTGCTCAGGGACAATGATCGGATGAATCTGCCTTTATTGTTGCAGTAGTTTACCTATTAAGAAGTAACCGCTGATGGTATGAAAGGGATGCTACTTTCCGGTTCTGTGATATCTCACGTTATCTCCCACTCCTATTTCATCTACTAGGAATTAAACTTCCTAAGTATGCCACTATATATGGATAAGAGGAGGTATCTCTGTCCTGAAGGCATGACAGAGTAGAGAGAGAGGTCTATATACCGTCATGTTAGCACTAAATAGCTGAAATTTTTATTGCATACTTTTCCTTTTGTATTCTGAAAGATTTCATACTGACCCTGAAAGGCATTGATGGCATACTTCTCATAGAATTAATGAGTTCTTCGTGGATGCTCACATACTGTCTTTGTAAACATATGGCAGAGCTTTAAATGGTAATGTGATTGTGGGCTAGTGGAAGGTGAAGCTGTGCATTTAGATACTAGTGTTTCAGTGACTTCCCATGTAACTTCGGGGGTAAAACATCTAATTCAAATCCATTTATAGCAAGAATTGTCTTAAATGAGAAAAAATTCTGTGTATATTATATATATATATATATATATATATATATAGGATATTCTCAAAAGGAATAAGGAATATTCCACAGATTCAAGGTGGAGCTGCATACTTGAGATAAACTTCATTGTATATTTATGTAGCTAGGGTATTCGTCTGTGTTGTTTGTTAGTATAAAAGGCCATTTTTTTCACATTTGTATACCAGTTAAGTGCTGCTTGATTATAGAGTTGGGGCAACAGCTTAGGGCTTTTTAAAAATGAAATCGTTAAAGAAGGAACATAGTATAAACAGCCTGGGCACCATTCATCAAGTGCATTTACAGTAGAGCCCACAAATATCAGGGGCTCCTATGTAACAGAGCCCAGGCTTAATTTAGGATTTGTGAAAGCATGTGGCCCAGCTGTTTATCTGTGACTAATTTTGGAAGTACAGAATTTTGGTATTTTTATACAAAGATTTTGGATATGTGCATTATATGTGGTGTCTGTGGATATACTTGTGTGTATGGAAAGTGCAGTCTTTATAAAAGCATTCAAGGGGTGCTCAAGTGTTACATTTCCATGTTCCATAATCTTTACAGGTATATGACTGTGCAAGTGTGCATATGTTTATATGTAGCATACATATGTGTACTTATGGAAGCACCCAGGAATGATCAAGCATTATATGGCTATGCATCGTGTCCCTCTAGATTCTGACTGTTCCAAAGTCTGTCTTTCCTTTGTGATAAAGAGCCTGTTCTACAGTGTTTGTTTAGCCTTGGGTGCTATTACAGAAATGCCTCATACTGCCTTTGTAGGTGGTTATTTTGTGGTTGGCTAACATAATTTTTTTGTGGTAAGGATCAGATATGACACCAGATTTTTGACACCAGAATAGGGATTTTAACCTGAAAAGACAAAGAGGAGCAGTATCTGTTCAGTAAACTTAGGTTTACTGACCTCAGCTGACACTGACAAATTGAAACCATTGGTTTTACATCCCACTGCTTTCTCCAATCAGACCCGTTGTAAATGGGTCCTTTTAGTTTTCTTATTTTCCTTCTTTGTGTTCATTTGCTTATCCTGTTTTCATCTCCCTTGTATCTATGTGGCTTCTGTAATAGCTAAACCCAGAGTATTTCTGTTTGTGTTTCAAACTTTCAGAAGGTGTAGTGTGCTTAAGTGGGTGAACTGCTGGTGTTTATATATGTGTGCATAGTATGTGTACTGGTTGTGAGAGAAACCGAGGTTGAAGTTACATTTTGTTTAACCTAAAGGGGGTTTCCTCTAATGCAGACAGGGAAGAAATCAACAACCTGTCATATTTCTTGTGTGTGTGATCCAGCCTCTGCTGAAACAGTGGTCTCGTACTGTCAAGTGAAATTTCTTTGTTTGGTACATTATAAATAGCATGGGTAGAAAGGGAGAAGATGATGTTTTACACAAGCTTCATAAAATGGGACAGAGGTTTTGGTGGCAGTCTTTGCAAGCACAACAGCCTTTGTTGCTAAGCAGGCAGGGTTGTGTGTTGTACTAGGGAAAGGTTTTTTGGGGTTTTTTTATGTGCCTTCATCCTAGCCTTATTTGTGTATGCTTCCATCCCTGGCTCTCTTTTTTGCCTCATAGTGGAAAACATGAACCTATTTCCTATCCCTTGTCCTCTTCATTTTCCTTTCCGAAGTCATTGCTTTCTCTTTGGAAGCCTTAAGTTCTTGCCTTGATGATTGGAACATTTTCCCATTCACTCTCTCCTATTTCATTATGGTGTTCTTACACCCAGTTGACATACTGCAGTGGAGATTATCTTCCTTGCTTGCTGCTCTGCTTGTGTAAAGCAGGGGAGCAAACTCCCAGCCTGTCTGTGAGTCCCTCTTCCAGACTCATCTCTGTCTTCTCCCTAGCTCTATCGCTGCTCGTTCTCACTTGGCACGCATTCCTGCATTCTGCACTGTTCCTCTTGCAGTACAGCAGTATTAATGTTTTTGTCCTCCTGTCTAGTACTGTAAAACAACCCATTTACAATGCACAATTCAGTGCCTTCCCTCCTTCAAGCCCTTTCTAAGATTTCTGTAAAGCAAACCTCTTTTCTTTTGCCACCAGCCTTGAATGTTTATCCATATACTTTCGCGTCAGTCATTGTATTAATCTTGATTTTTTTAAATTTAATTTTTTTAATTGACTTACAACATTATAATGGAACAGAGATTCCTAGACTTTGTTAATACTAAGATCTGGTAGTTCGCATGCTGCTAATTTTTGCTGTTGTCATCTGCTTTAAAGAAGGTAAAACTAAAGCAAATACCTTCTTATTGTGGTGTTTTCATGTATTAAATTGCCACAGAAATGCTGTCACATTTGAGTGGTAATAACTATGCAGTCATGACCTGGATTTTACTATATCTAGCTTTCTTTGGATGTTTCTTCCTCTATTTAAAATTTGTATCTAGGAGGAATATGAGGCTATCTTAACTTTTGAGAGCTATGAGGGGCAGCTGTGAAATTTGGGTCCCAGCAGATGGTGACTGTGGGGACTGCAGTACTTTTGGGCACATCTCTCGTGTTTGTATAGTTCACCTAACCTAAGGGGTTCATTTTAGTGTGCACTGACTGGGCTTTTGAGTTTCATCATGTGTAATAAATGCAGGGTGTCCCAGAAGTATTTGAACTCACTGCACCCCTAACAGAAGGAAAAAATTAAAGAGTTGGTATCACTCTTGAAGCGTAGTTCAGTCTGTGAAAATATTTGCTATATGAAGTTAAGGTTAACGTTTCAAAAAATTATCTTATATGGACCAGATATAACAACAGCAAAAATCCAAATGCTGTGTTCCTTCTACCACTCTTGTTTGAACCACAAGATCAACAAAGGCTTAGTCTTTTTTTGGTGTATAAAACCCATAGTCGCAATAAAACTGTTAGGGATAATCCAGTATTATTTTCATTGTACTAATTAGAAAGTATTTCTAGTTCTGAGCAGAGGAATGTTGTTGAATTAGTTTGTCAAGGAAAAAGAAGGCCTTTTATACGTTTGCTCAGGCTTTTTGTTGTGTAGTCAACAAAATAGGCAGTGAAGCATGCTACAACTGATACCAATATACCTCTGGTGTGTTTGACACAGTAGGGCTGAAACTGGCATGCCCAGAAGTGCTGCAAAGAAAATGGTATATAATGTAACAATAATTCTTTAATTAAGTTACTACTTTAGAACACTGTTTCTCCCTTTGCCCTCATCATGCAAAGTAATAGCAGATAATGACATCTTATTCCTGTGCAGTATTTCAGCAGGCCATCATGATTGGTTTATTAAAATTCATTTTACAAATCTTTTTAGATTTTGATTGACAGCAAAATCTTTTTTCTATGGTTTTGCTTAAAATAAAATGATAATATAAAGCTGAATCATGTGTCTGTCTTGGATAGTTTTATAGTGTGCTAATAATCACATGAAGTGACTGTTACAAAGATGAAGTGTGATATGATTACATAATATCTTGATGCATTTGGAGGACAAAGTTGAGAAGAGGTATATGCTCCTGTGGAGTTCAGTCCTATAAGTAGTCTTGCAAAAGGTCTTAAAACGGACCAATGGATTGAGTGAGTGTGCTGCAAAGGAATTGGAAATGGGTTTGCCATCTTGTTAGCAGGCTGGATTCTTTTTTATGCTGCTTCCATGTTGTTACAGATCTGTAGTCTAAGTATAGTAAGTTACTGTTCTACTTCTGTTCCTAAATCCATTTGTGACGGCAAAACAAACCAAAAGAAACCCAAATAATACCACCCTCAAATTAAAGTTATGTTGCTTTTTTATTTATTTATTGATCATAGTTTAGAGTGTAGTTTTGTTTTGTCTTGCTTGTTGTATCTACTTCAAAGATTAGGTGGATGTTTTCAGCAGAGTCATCAACTTCCATAAAACTAACATACTAAAGTAAAAGTAAAATCTTAATGGTGATTTGGAAGCTCTGAGAAATTACTAAGAAAGAAAAGAAGCACTGCATTATAACATTTGCTGTTATGTAATTGACGATGCCAGAAGATTCAGGAAGATGACTTCAAGCTCACCAGTTATTTCAATATATTTTATAGACTTACAACAGTAAGCTTTTGATTATGTGTGCTACAAAAATATGTAACTCCTAGGTGGTGTGGANTATTTAATCAGTAAACTTCATAAGTGCATGCAGTGATCAGTTGTGTAGGTTGTTGGTTCTGGAATTCACAGGTCCATCTGCAGAAGCAAAATGGAGACATGTTATATATAGACCTCTCAGGTTTGTGGTTTTGGTTGAAAGGCTGATGGGGCTTAAGAACAGTTTGGTACTAGACTAAGAAAACTGTAGTCTTTTGTAGCTTGCCAAGCCCATTAGTTGTGGTTCAGGAACTTAGGGTGTTGCTGGTGAAGCCTGTGGAGCTTGTGAGCAGTGCAAGCCTGAACTTGACAGTAATCTCAGACACTAAAGTAGCCAGAGTTGATAGGCAGAGCAAAGGACTGGTATCTTCCAGGTTGGAAACAGATGAGGAAAGTCCATTTTTGATATGGACTTTGTGGCTGTGTTGTGCCTGATAGCACTAAAACTCCTGTTGGACTTTTTTGAAAGATAAGTGGTCTCTCTTCTTCTGCAAAGCTTTTGGAATAGAGCCTGTGATAATGTGTTTTCTGCAAAGAAAACCAGTGCTACTTTCTGCCTCTGCATTTGCATTTCCAGGCAGCAGCTGACTGAAACTGGCAAAACCAGTCACTTAGGATTTGGGTTGAAGTTGGAATAATGCTGGTGATTTCATTCTGCTGCTGAAAAAAAAAACCAAAAAAACAAGCCAACCTGTCAGCAGCAAGAGAAACCATGAATCTGCCTGAAGATGCAGGAAGCATCTTATACTTTAGAATGTGTTCACAAACACACTTTTAGAAAAAAGAACTTTTTAGTCCCTGTTGAGAGGGAATAAACATATAGGGTTTTTTCCAAGCCCTGAAGAAATTTTCAGTACATCTATTGAAGCAAGTAGTGCTTAGGAAGTAAACAGTGTGAACAGGTGACTTGAGAAAAAAAAATTCAAGATGTGAGCTGTGGCAATGAGTATGTGAATTAAAAAGTTCTTAAAGGTTACTTTCACAGCGATACTCTTTCTTCCTCATTGTCTACATTAGTATTGCCTACTCCCAGTTTGTCTAGCTATGTTCTGCTTTTGTTCAGTTAGTGTTGGAGAATTAATTTTTGTACCTAGAATTTCCTAACTTGAGTCTTTGGAATTATGTATTTACTCTGCTGCTTCATTATGCCTTTCTTGCACAGTTGTGCAGTGTTGCATGTGCTGAACCTATGATACATCTTACTAACTAGATCTGTTTCTTCTGAAATGGGTGATTTAGCAGCTCTTGGGGCTTTTTTTTTTTTCTTTGCAGTAACTGTTGTTTATATAGAAAATCAGGGTAACCTTCAGGAAACTGCTCAAACAGTGTGCCTCAAATTTGACCTGAAGGAATTGCCTGTAGGCGTGATAAGTCCTGTAAATGATTTAATTTCTGGTGTTTTTGAGACATCAGATTAGGAAAGGCGTTTTTGTTGATTTCCTTTGGTATATCTTTGTTGTGCTTAAGTGTTACGAACATCTTTGCTCTGAATTGTGATTATGTGGTAATGCTTTCTATGGGATTGATTAAATTTAATAGTATGAGCCTAAATTTCTCTGCACACAAACATGCACAGTCAAACTGCAATGATGTATGAACCAGTTATTCAACATCAGTCAAAATGGAATCAGAAGAGCAGTCAACCTGGCAGAAGCAGTTCCCGAGAGCCCTTGTTCTTACATCATGTGAATTTCAGAGCTGCAGATTTCAAAATACTGTCCAAAAGTGAAGCTGGTGTCCAGCTGGCAAATCTTTGGGAACAAATTACTGAATTTACAAAAATACACTTCTGCCGTATCAGGCTCGTGCCTTAACAGAAGCACAAAGTATGCTCGAGTCTGCCTTGCATGTCTGGGCTTTCTCTATAGGAAGCACTTTGCTGTTGCAGCACAGATTTCATTGCCTCATATCACAGCACACAACTGTCATTTTCTGATTTCATTGCAGCGACATTAAGTGAACAGGGAATGTGTTATCCTTAGCTGCCTGGAAAAAATATGGTTCAGATGAAAAGTGCTCTCAACCCTGGCTTGATTATCTGTCTGACAGTATCATTGAACTTTTCATTAGTAATGTGACATAAATATTAAGACTGGTGAATCAGCTGGAGAGACGGCAGGGAATTCTTCCCACATTTGTGTAAGACCAGGCAGAAGACAAACTAATTATCCTCTACTTGAAAGTAAATTAGGAATTCTAAGACAGCTATTTTAGTGGCAGGTGTGCTTGTAAATTTCTTGTTTCTTCTTAAAAATAACAGGTTTGGAGCAATAGTTGTTTTCACACCCTAGTCCTTTGCTGTTTGTTTGCTTGAAAATGCTGAATGCTGCTGTTTATTCCCATGTACGTGCTGTCAATAACAAATCTAATTTCTAAAATCTATTTTTTTTTTTTTTCCATTCCTTTAAGATAAAGTTCCTGTATGTTCCTCAAGGCAAAGATTTGCTCTCTACTCAAGTTTGTATAAGGCCCCACATTTCATTTTGGTTAAAACTTATTGTTAGACTAGTTTGGGAAAGTGCTAAAGGATATGCTTATTCTTCGTTGATCAGAATGTTTTGCTGAATTCTGACTCAGTTGCAAGCAGTAAGTTACATTCTTGAACTTCAGAAATGTGTGGGTTCTTTTCCTCTATGTGCGTGTCAAAGCACATTCCTTATTGCTTAAAAATTTATCTGGAACTTTTGATATAAAGCAAATTTAGGAACAAGTTAAAATCTTGATTTCTGAGAGCAGGTGACAAGAGCATAAGCCATGTAAGTTCTATCAGGCATTGTATACTATCTTCAGCATCTGTAAAATTGATACTATTTTTTATGAAGTCTGATATCCCTCAAGTATGCATCTGGGTGTTACAGGTCGGCTGCCTTGAAGATTCCTTGGAGGTATTGTTAGCTTCTCATGGTAGCACACTTGTGATTGCCTTGTTCCATACATTTTGGAGAAAATAGCATTTGAGAAACAAGAATCAGGAAACTTAATAGCAGCCAGCACTATCGCAGCATATGTGCTGTATTTTATAGATTGTCTGTAAACAGTTGACATCTAAGAAGGCACTTGGTTTTGAGGTGATTTAGGCAGAATGGAGTGTTGCAGAGTGAATGTTGAAGCATGGAGTTTGTGTCTTTCTTGTTAACTGGGTATGTATTTATTTTCAATTTTAGGTTGGAGGCAGTAAGCACACAATGAATGAGCACCTACACGTTGGTAGCAGCCATGGACAAATCCAGGTTCAGCAGCTCTTTGAAGATAATAGTAACAAGAGAACGGTTCTGACAACACAACCAAATGGACTTACAACGCTAGGCAAATCTGGATTGCCAGTGGTTCAGGACAGACAGACAGAGAGTGCCCACAGGCGACAAGGGAGCTCCAGCTCTTTAAAATCTACAGATGGAGCAGGGAAGGTGAAAGCCTCTGTTATCACACCAGAGCAAGCAATGAAGCAATACATGCAAAAATTATCATCTTTTGAGCATCATGAGATTTTTAGCTACCCTGAAATATACTTCTTGGGTCCAAATGCAAAGAAGCGGCAAGGTGTGATCGGTGGTTCGAACAACTGTGGGTATGATGATGATCAAGGGTCTTACATACAAGTACCCCATGATCATATTGCATACAGGTATGAAGTCCTGAAAGTTATAGGGAAAGGAAGCTTTGGGCAGGTGGTGAAGGCCTATGATCACAAGATGCATCAGCACGTGGCACTAAAAATGGTGAGAAATGAAAAACGTTTCCACCGCCAAGCTGCGGAAGAAATTAAGATCCTGGAACATCTCCGGAAGCAAGATAAGGATAACAACATGAATGTTATTCACATGTTGGAAAACTTCACATTCCGCAGCCATATCTGCATGACATTTGAATTGCTGAGCATGAACCTTTATGAATTAATAAAGAAAAACAAGTTTCAGGGCTTTAGCCTACCTTTGGTTCGGAAGTTTGCCCACTCAATTTTACAGTGCTTGGATGCTTTGCACAAAAACAGAATCATTCACTGTGACCTTAAACCTGAGAACATTCTGTTGAAACAACAGGGTAGAAGTGGTATTAAAGTGATTGATTTTGGCTCAAGCTGTTACGAGCATCAGCGTGTCTACACTTACATTCAGTCACGGTTTTATCGTGCACCCGAAGTCATCCTTGGTGCTCGTTATGGGATGCCTATAGATATGTGGAGCTTGGGCTGTATCCTAGCAGAGCTGCTGACCGGTTATCCACTTTTGCCTGGAGAAGATGAAGGAGACCAGCTGGCTTGTATGATTGAACTATTGGGCATGCCTTCTCAAAAACTCTTGGATGCATCCAAGCGAGCAAAAAACTTTGTGAGCTCTAAGGGTTATCCCCGCTACTGCAGCATCACTACCTTGTCTGATGGCTCTGTAATACTTAATGGTGGACGCTCTCGGAGGGGAAAACTGCGTGGCCCACCAGAGAGCAGAGAGTGGGGTAACGCATTAAAGGGATGTGATGATCCCCTCTTCCTTGACTTCTTAAAACAGTGTTTAGAATGGGATCCCGCTGTCCGTATGACACCCAGCCAGGCTCTGCGGCATCCCTGGCTAAGGAGGCGGTTGCCAAAACCTCCAACTGGGGAAAAGGCCTCAGCAAAGAGAATTACAGAGAGTACAGGTGCTATAACTTCAATTTCCAAGTTACCTCCGACTTCAAGCTCAGCTTCAAAACTGAGGACTAATTTGGCACAGATGACAGACGCCAATGGGAATATTCAGCAAAGAACAGTGTTGCCAAAACTCGTTAGCTGAGTTTGAAAAACCCAATGCTGTTAATATGAGAGATACATTGTGGCTGAGCCTTATTTGTATGAAAATATTAGCTCAGATATGCATTTTTATTTGCTCAATAAATCTATTCATTTGTATCTTTCAGCACTCATTTTAAATGTAATATTAAATGTTAATTTTGTTTTTATAAAAATACGGGGACAATGCTTTAAGTTTTTATACTTATTTTTTAAAATGTTTGTCTTCTACAGTACAATTAGCCTTACTGTAACTAGTGTGACACAGTAATAAACATCAGTGGCAGGCCACTGGTTACAACATGACTGTCATGCATTGCAGCGTGGTATCAGAGGTATTAACCTTTCTCTTCCATGGTTCATATTAGTTTTAACCTGGGGTAAATTTGAAAGACTACCTTTTGGATTTTATGGGTTTGGTCTGGATTCTGTGCACACTCACATCTGTGACTGACTGGACTCCAGGGAGAATACTTAAAGAATACAGTTAAGCACTTCTAAACTTGTCATTTAAAGTGGAGCCATAGCATGTTCTATTGTCATTTTTTATGTGGTAGCCCAGAGAACCTAATAGTATCACTAAAGATACTGTCACCTCCTATGGAATTCTTTCTCTATTTAAAAGTAACGGGCTTTGATTAAAATGGCTAAGGTTATGTTTGATTTAAACATAATGCAAAAAATAGCACGGTGGCTAAAATGACTCTCTTACCTTGCATGTCGTGTGGTAGGGTGAGAGGAATGGGTAGCCTTGGAAAGCATGAAAATGGCAGTGTCTATTTCTCTGAATTTGAAAGTGTCTGATTAGTTGCTAAAGCTAAATGTTCTGAACTTTGTTTCAGATCTGTAACACTGAGCATTCACACAGGTTCTCATTTTTCCCTTTTTTGTTTTTTTTTCTTCCCCCCCCATCTCTTCTGTTTTTTTTCTAGTGTGCAGCTTGATCTCCCAAAACCACATAGGCAGAAGTGCTCATTCTGTCAGTTTTATACTGTAACTTCCAGACTGTTAAACTACATGGATTTCAAGGTTGCTTTTATTTCCTCTGACAATGTTTGAGCGACTGTGACTTCTGTGGTACATCTACACTTCAGATCAAATCTGCATGTAGGGGCAAACATGATGTTATTACATTGCTTCCTCTAGAGGAGGACTTCACCTTAGACAGCTTAACTGTAGAAGGAAAGCTCCTCAGTGGAAAGCTTTTCCATTGGAAGACACCATCCTAGATAGTCTCTAATAAGGGAAAACTATCCAAGGCAGGCTAAGTGCTTGGAATTTGATTTAATCTTTGGCATTTGTAGATGAAAATTAACTGAAAGAACAGTTAGAGATATGTGTAGATTTGTTCACGTGTGTGTGTGTGCTAATGCTTGGTTTTTCTTTTTTACTTTTAACTGCATTCATGGAAGAAAGATGGTCTACTAAAGAATAGTGTCTAGACCTATGAGAGAGGTATTCATATGTTGTAGCATGTTTTCAACAGGAACAGTTTGAAATCCGAGATCAGTATTTTAATGCGTACAATGGCTGTGGTCTACATTGGATGGATAAAACACATGAAAAGGGAATTATAAACAAAGTAGAACAATCCAGAAAGGTTTATGGATGTTAGAACAGGACATACTGGAATGGATTGCATTAAACCTCAGTAACTTTACTTAAAAACAACATTTATATGCACAGATTTTACTGAGTTACTTGTACAAATTATAAAAATTACTTAAAGCATGGTCCCCTGAGAGGCCAAGAAAGTTTCCGGTTAAGTTCTCCTTCATATTTGTTAATTTACCACCTACAGCTTAATTTTTGTTTGTTGGTTTGTTTTGTTTTTAATTTAATGTAAGACTGGGGGAGGGATATAAAGAAAAAAATGACAGAATTCTCAGGAAACATATCGCTGAACTTCTTGCCAAAAAGTCAACACCTAAAGAAGCTCCAAAATAATTTTCTGAGTAGAAGATGTTATTTGTTGATTGATAAATGTAAAGATTAGACTGTCAATCAACCATTTTTCTTACTTTTTAAAATAAAAAGATAATTTCCTGCCTCTAGTCTAATTAAATTATTTAGTGTTAATTGTTCACAACTTTATACAATATGTGTAAGTGCAATATGTAAACATGTTTGAAATCATGTTAAAAATTAAATATAATACTTCTAAGAAAAGTGGGGTTTAGAATATGAATATCCAGTAAATTATGGTCAATTAATTCTAAGTCTGGAAAAGAGATATATTAATTTTAATGTCAAATTACCTAACTTTCATGACTGTGGGAATACAATACTATGTATTTTTCTGCAGTAAGAGGGAATCTTTATTTCTTCCACCACCTGCTTGGCTTTACCACTCCTTTCTACCTTAACTCTTCCTGAAGAAGTTGGGGAATAGGGATGCTGATGTTGAGGACAAAAGAAGAATAATCTCCTGTGATATTTTTAAAAGCAGACATCGATACATGTTCCTGCCTTTTGTGGCGACTTAAGGTGAAAACATTCATGATGTTCATGGGTCATTAATGGGCTACAACCACTAAATTTTCTTTTTTGTGTAACCAGTTCTTAATGCCAATAATGCATTTATGATCCACCTTCTTCATAAATGCTGCCGGAAACTTAAAGGCCAAAATATAGTGTGAAGAGCTATTTTTTTAACCCAGATACAGTGGAACTTCCTCTATGCTAAAGGAGCAGCTGCATCAAGGTTTTAAAGTGATGTAGCTGCATTTTATTGTAGCTTATTTATACCTGTAAAAAAAAAAAGGGGGGGGGGGGGAGGGAGGGGGGAAGGATGTTGCCTCTTGCTTTGATGTGATTTTATTCTAAGGGCTCTGATAATTAGGCTGATAGAAGTTGGCTTGGAAACAGTGCTTAGTCTCATATGTTACCATTGTCTGGGGATGTCTGAGCTATTTTCAGATTTAGTAACAGCACAGTGTTGTTGTCTTTGGTTGCAGTCTCACTGTTCATTACCACTTAAATGTTGGAACAAGAGAGTGATGCAAGATGTGTAGATTAAGGATAGAGGATGGATTGTGCCCTTGGTGTTAACAATGTGCCTTTTGTTACAAATGCATCTTGGCCTCTTTAACCCTTGGAATACTGCTTAGTAGGGATGAAGTCTATTTTTAAGTGCTATACATGTTTTAAAACATCCTGTAGATGATCGAGGCCTTAATAGAAACAATAAGGCAATCACACTGCTAGGGTGGAGAGGACACTCTGTTCTTGTAGTACCGTCTCATTAAGGGGTTAAAGATGGCCCTTCCTCCTTGGTTGTACTTTAACATCAAATTAAATTTTTTAAAAATAATTTTTTTGTTATAGTGACACTAGACAGAAATCAACTGTATTTGTAAAAATTTACCTCAAACTCTTTAGTTTTATAGTGTGATTTAATCCCAGGGCATTTGGTATGAACCAAAGTGCATTCCTTTTATATGTGCCTGGCTCTTATAAAAGTGACCAGGGATTTTTACAATTTGGGTGCAAGGCACTTAAGCCACTTTTAACTTGGTGGGTGGTTTGGAGTTATAAATGACTTCATGGGAATGTTGAAAACACTTAAAAGACATAAGTAGCATCGGGCAATATTAAAATCTTTAAGGAAGGATGTGCATTATTTAATGCTCTCCATTAGTTAATTTCTTTTTTCCATCAGTAATATTTGTGATGAATACGAAGAGAACTCTTTTGACAGTCAGCAAAGATTAGAATATTGCCCAGTGTAATGCTATGGTAGCATTTGAATAAAATAACATTTGTGAATTATTGTTTCTAGGGGCTTGTACATCTCCGCTACAAATTGTAATTACTCAGTTCAACTGCTACAATTGCATCTAAGCAGTAGCTTGGGTTTTTATTGGGCAATGACTTAGACACGTGACTGTAATATGCTGCAACTGTGTGTACTGAAAACGTGAAAAATGATTGAATGTGGACTGTGTATATATTTATGTATAATTTTCTGTGAGATGCTGCTGTTGCCACTTAACATTAAAGATGTTGTAGTGGGTTTTAATCCTAGTGGCCAGTTTTATGATACTGTATGTATTGTACAGCTGATGACAGGAATTAAGACTGTTCTAGTGAATATTTGTTACATTTTATTGTTGTGGCCAGAGATCATTTCAGAATAAAATTTTATGTCCTACTTTAATTCTGTCCACTGTACTTTGGGTTTTTTCGTAGCCGCAAAGAGAGCCCTTGGAATGCTGACATTTCTTAAATGTGGAAAGGCCTTCTCCTAGCCTGCTCACTCAGTGGCAGCAGTGCCTTTGTCCCCAAGCTTGCTTGCTGGTATCTGTATGTAGCAATCACCCACTACGGGAGGATGCCTCTTTTACTGCTTTATGTGTCTTGACAATATTGCCCAAATGCTGCTTTTGCCCCGTGGTTTCTAAAGTTCTTCTCAGGAAGAGAAAGTCATATGTTTGGTAATTTTTTTCTTGCCCCATATTCAAGAGAAAGGATCTTTAGCAGGAATTTTGTGGACATGGCTGTTCTAACTTTTTTTAGCTGCTTCTGAAAGATTTTTTTTAAATAACCAGTAGGTCTGATTTTATAAGAAATACTTGATGGAGACAGGTACAATGTGTATTTTTTACTTAAGTCTGCTTTTAAAAGACCTAGATTTCTGCACTAATATTTGTGTCAGACTGAGTTTTCAGAGCTTGTCAGACTTTGTAAAGTACCAGGATAACGAGAATATACTAAACAGGCTAGACAGAACTACGTTCTGTTCACTAATACATCCAGAGTAATTTCATCGTTTAGCGCAGAACTGTCTTGTAAGCGATTGGCCACATTTTCTTCTTGATAATGTCTGTCCACCCAGAGCAGTTTCTCTGAAAATCTTTGTGGTTTGCATAAGCCCAGGCTGAAATCAAGGGATTTTAATTGGACTTTTTTACTGTCTCCTATTCAGCATTGTTGGGAGATTTTAGAGCACAAACCCCATCAATATTAAATATAGATAAACAGTTTATAGGCCCAAAGAGCAGTCAGCCAAACATTGCTTTGTGGCTTATTTGTTTGTGATTGTGTTCTTCTGAGGACAAAGGGGTTTTTTTGGTTTTTAGCTAGCTAGTTAAATTTTTTTTTAATGGAAAAAAGTTTAACTCCAGCCATCTAATCCTCTTGTCAACTTTTACACTCTTGTCGCCTTTGTTTTTTTTTTATTTGAAGAAGGGTCAGGGCCATCTCACTTGAATTCAGTTGTCTGGAAGTTGGCTTTTGGCCTATGCCATTTGCTGAGACTCCCAGTATCTGGTGGGGAATTTGTGTTGCCCTCTTCCAGCACTTCCTAGTCTTTAAGAGCTCAGATCCCTCCCTACAATGGGACCCTTGGAATTCCACCTTGAATGAGGGTCTGTAGTTGCAGTTAATCTTCACAGTGTGAAAAAACTGTCTCCCTTTGGCTATCAGCTCTGCATCTCTTTTGTTTTTTACAGAAAACCTGGTAAAAAATGCAAGAATGTAGTGATCATCAGGTACTGTGGTGTTCATTTACAGATGCTGTTGCTTTTGTTCAAAAGGCCATCTTGTCCCAGTTTTTAAAGATCTGCTTATTGAAAGAGCCAACAGAAATTTTACTCTTGCTCAAAACTTAAGAAATGAAAACGGTACTATGGAATGTGTCTGTATAGGGCTGCCTATAGTCAGGAGTTGGTATGGAGAGGGGAAAAAAGGCACCTGTAAGACAAATAAGCGCCAAGTTTGGGTAAGCATGATCCTTTGAGGTTCAGTGGAGGTTTAAGAATTTCAGCAGCAGTTTCTGTTTCCTTTGCATAAATCCTCTGCCACTCTTGGAACTGGGGTTTCTCTGTGTCATTTTCCCTCTTTGATTTTGTCTGCTGTTTGCTTGCTTGTTCATTTGTTTGTTTTTAAGAAATGCTTTCCAGCCTCTGGCTGTGGTGAGTCTTGGATCTCTGCCAGCTATTGAACACATTGGGATAGGGAGCACTGCAAAAGCAATGTTTCTTTAGCTTTTTCACAACAATAAACAGAATGTCTAGCACAGTACCAAACTCCTACGACAGGGAAAGCACATTTACCTCCAGCTGTTGGGTCCACACCGGCTGTTAACCTTGTTGTTTAACTTCTGCATGAAGTTTACTGGAAATACCAGATGCTGCAGAATGAAATGGCTTGTGTTCATCACTTTGAGGGGGAAAATGAGACTACAGTGGAAGGTCATGACATCTCTTTTGAGAAAATCTGGGATAGAGATGGAGCTAGGGAAGGTTTTGTTGATAAAGTCTTGTACTGGAAGTTCTGCATAACACTATGTGAAGTGGCAAATACAGTGTTCCTGCTAACAGAGTGGGAATGGTTTCCTCTGTTTTGCAGACTGCTTTAATTTATTTACTGTGGTTTCATTATCTGCAAGCTGCACTAAGCTGTGCATACCTTAGGTACCTAAAGATCCTGTCTGGAGCAGCTGAAAGCAGTGAAATATTATTTTTATCACTAACATGGGCTCTGGGAAATCCAAAGGTTCTTATTCAGAGATGAGACCGTGTGACCCGACATCATAGCTCCCAAAATCCATTTGTGACTTTCTAAATGCAAAGCATTGCTGTGAACTGTTAAACCGTGACTGAGCATAGAATGGGAGAGAAATGCCCATGAAGCAGAAAAGCAATTGACAATTGTTTTATGAAGATTTTTGAGCAGGTTTCACGTATTGTACTGATTAATCTAAGACTACTGCTTTAATTTAATTAAAGTGGTCTGATTAAAGACATAATAATAATATTTTTATTTCAGCAGCTTCAATGTGGCAGTAAAAATTCCACATTTCTTTATTTTTCCCCCAACTGTGGGTTCTTGCAGACACTACAAATATACTTTCCCCAAACCATCTGCTCTAATATCAGCTCCTGATGGATAAGCAGGACCCAAAATTAAGGAGTGTGTGTGTATACAATGTATATGTTTATGTATGCATGTGTGTACACATATATGACTCTTTGAAAAACAAACCCAAAAATTCTGCATTCTTTGTAGTGCCTTAAAAAAAAAAAAAAGAAAGAAAAAGGGACGGGTCTTTGTTTTCTCTTTGCCTCTTTGAAGTTTCAGCGTAAGCCCAACATTCTTGCATTACACACGCATCAAAGCCATTTCTTGCTGGCGTGCTCATTTCACCATGGGGGTGTCCACAGTGAACCCTGGCTTTCCTGCTGGAGGCAGAGGGTGCTCAGTGAACGGCGGTCAGGTGTCACCCCTGTGATAGGTGGCCCTGTGACATTTTCTGAAGTGGACTTGCATCAATGAGAGAGCTGTTTTGTAGCTTTTCCTGCTTGGCAATTGAAATAATTCCTCTGTGGTTAAAGCTTGAGTCCACGTGCTTAGACTTGGGTTTATAAACTTCAGCTGAGAAAGAAATTCTGAGTCAGAGTTTGTAAAGTCCACAGCTGGAATTAAAAATGGGATTTTAAGCATCCTAGTAATTGTCTCATCCAACTGTGACACTTATAAAATGGCCTTGAAGATTTGAAAGACTTTTCCACAGGTTTGTGCAGAGAGTGCTTTGCCCAGGACAGCCCAGGATGGCCCCGTCTACTCTGCTCACAGATGGCATTACCTTTGGCTATCCTGGGAGGCTGGCGCTCCTCCAGCACTTCTGGCTCCTCAAGGTACAAAGAGCACTTCACGGACAAAACCGCTGAGAAGCGTTGCTAAGGAGAAATTAAACATTTGTGTCTCAAGGGCCTGCACACTGCACAGGAGACCACACTGCTCCTTGCCTGGGTGCTAGGCCTGTGATCTGTTCTTTCCCACTGGACCTGCTCCTCCACAGACACCTCCCAGTCCTGCCAGCACCGATCTCTGTGCCCTGTTGGGGTGGACCAGCAGGTCTCATTCCTCCTGAGAGCTAGCCCATCACTGCCTGCAGCTCCGTGTGCAAATTTCTTGCCAAAGGCAGTGAACAGCTGCTCTGGTGCTTCCAAGGTGAAGTTGCTGCCATAGGGTACCTGGCAGGGTGCTGCAGCCCCCCTGTGTGGGCCTAGTTGTGCTCCTACAAAGGGGTGGCACTGGCCCTGCTCCCCGTGGGGTGCTCCTGTCCCTAACTGTGTGGAGGCAGAGACATTTTTCCTGTCCTTTATGCATAGCAGAGCAAAGTGCGATGCTCTCATGCTGCAGGAGGAGCAAAGTTCTCCCTATCCTGGGATTGGTAGCATCAGGCAGAGCAGCTTAGCACCTGTCAGGGTGGGACATGAGGGAGCTGTAATGCACTTTTCCATTGGCACAGGGGGGAATGTTTCAAATCACAAGTTTTTGCAGATGGCCTGTCTTAATTAGCTTTGACAAGTACCTAAGTTACTTTAAGTTACACCACAAACAGGATCCTGAAGCTTTCATTTTTGTCACTTTTAAATAAAGCTTTTTCCCTCCTCCTGCTACAGCGTTTCCATGTTTTGTCCATATAAGGCTGTTGAGAAGAAATAAGATCTTTACGTAGCTTAGGAGCTATATTTTGATTGACTAAATGATTTATAATTAGGAGGTAGCTCCTGCCAGTGCTCTTCATATGTTAAATGAGAATTGCCTGCAGCAAATCAATGCCAGCAGAGATGACAGAAGAGCACACGGGTCCCTTCTTGAAGCAAATCCTTTGCAACCCCAAATTTCCTCTATCCTCAGTGACTCAGACAAATTATCTCTATGGATAATGACTACAGGAGTTACAGGTTTTGGCTCCAAAGGCCATTAGCAGAATACTTACCCATGCAGTTATTGATGGTCTATTATGTGGGGATAGTGGTACTAGCAGCCTTATTAGAGCCTCTGAATGAAGTCTGTGTGAAAAGAAGCTGAAGGCAAGTGTGTCTTTATCTTTGAAGGATGCAGAGTGGAAGTCTTTCCTCAACTGGTAGAAGACACTTGATCTGATTGCCAAAAAGGTGGTTCTGTAGTAGGCTCATTGGGCACAATTAGAAACAGAAAAAAATGCTGCTAGGAGCCTTTGAGGAGATACAAATGGAGTTCTTTTTCTCCTCTGATGTAATTATGTCACAACAGGCACCTGGAATATTCTAGCCAGGAAAGTATTGGGCATACAGTCCATCTCAGCTGCAGCAGAGGATCAACAGTGGATTCTTTGTTCCCAGTGTTTTGTTTTTCCCTTGGCTGATGTGAATCTGTGAGGTGTTTGCTGGGCAGACAAATTCCCCTTTTGGACAAAGCTGAGGAAATCCTTGCAAGCTATCCTGTCTGTAGATAGGCAGGTAGGAGAGACAGGAAGCATGGTGGTTGGAAAAAAGTGTAGTAAGTAATAAACAAGGGATCACTTTTCTTCCTCTTGGTGATTTCATCCAATTCTCTATTGCATTGGATTTTGGTATCAAAACACAATAACCTGCTTGAGCGATGAGGGCCCTCTCTATATAGAAAAGAAATCAGATACAAGCCACATAAACTCAGGAGATTAAAAATAGAAGTTAGCTGTGGAGTACTATTTAATTTCCCTCATGGATCTCAGCTTTCAGAGTTTTATATTTGTATATTTCTTTTCTATCGTCCAACCAAGACAAGCAGAACATTTCTGGGCGCATAGGGCTTAAAGGGCATCCACTATCACAGCAGATATCATTTTATAAAATCCCTTATCTAAATGTACTGCTTACTACAGAAGTAGTTAGCTTACTAGCACCTACTGCTTCTGTTGAAAGCCTGCTATAAAACACTGTTTCTCTGATGGTTAGAAATGTGCTTTTAGTTTAAAATAGTTAAATTTTTTTTCATGCTATTTGTTCTTGTGCCAACATTGTCTTATGGTTTTCATGATTCTTCTGCCATGCTGGTATTTGGACATATATTTATAAAGTGTAATCATATCCCCCTCAGGATATTCCTTTGCTAGGTTGGTGCTATTAGGCTATATGTGCCTCATCAGTAAAACCCTAAAAACCCCATGCTTGTCCTACTAGATGTCTGCACCTGTTTTAGCCTCAGTTCAGCTTTCTTAGAGCCGTGGTTGGCATCCTGCTCTAGTCCCACTAGGGGAATGAACAGTACGACAAACACCCCTCCCTGCCCACTGCCGTACTTCTTCACCCAGAGCATCCCAGGATTTTTCTTCTCTGTGTCATGCCAGCAGCTCCTTTCAGGCCATACTTCAGCAGCATTTGGCTGCTCCCCTGCCTCTCCTTCCTCGTGCTGTGCACAGATGAGGAGATGCAAGTTACAGTAAAATTTCTCTTGGCTATGGTATGTATCTCCTTGGCTTTGTTCGATTAGATTTCCATTGCCTTATTGTGAGAAATGAAACTTCATGATTCTCATGAGTATATGTAATTTGAGCAGCCGGGACTTTTAGGAAAACATCAGAAATTATGTCATTGTAAGGAAAAAATAATCATATTCAGCATTCATTTTTCAGAGATACATTACAGATGTGATGCAGTTGGCTCTCATCAGCATTGGTGGATCAAGGTGTTGCCTACACCAGAAAAAACCCTATGTTGCCAAGTCTCATTACTTCAGCCGGTGTTTTTCTTCAAATCCTCTCTCCTAGAATTGTTATTACAAGTTAAATTTTTGAACCTTTTCTGAAATAAGTTTCTAGTTTCAGAAAGAAGTATGTTGTAAACCCCAAATCCAGAGAAGAATTCTTATGAACTTAAAAGGGACAGACTGCAAAAAGAAAGCAGGTTTAAGTCCTAGACTACTGAATTTGCAGGGCATGTAGCCATAGTACCAAGGTTTTCAAAGCATTTAGAGTCTTCGATGCTACCAGGGGATATGAAATAGTAGAATTTGACCTAAAAATCCTGTTATTCTACACACTTAATTGAGTGCTGCTTCATGGAGACACAGAAGTCAGAAGTGGTGGGACTTGCTGAGCCACATCTGGCTATCTTGCATTGAAATGTCTTATACTGAGGGCTCAGGTACACTCTTTTTACTCTAAAAAGACATAAAGAAGCAAGATTATAATAATAAATCAGCCATGGAAAGCAGGAAATATTTAAAATTGCTGGGGTGAGTTTAGTGCCTGTGAGGAACTGATAATGAGGCTGAACTTTGCAATGCATGCTCCTGTCATGGCTCATGAAAGCCACAGAGGGGCTGGCCCCTGCCTCTGCCAATTCCCCCTCCCATATCACTCATTAAAGGGTTGTAACTGGTGAGGAGAGTTGGGTATCCCAAGTTTCAGGCTTGAGTAGGACTCACCAATGGGTTTAGGACAAGATTTGAAGGCTTGCCTTCACAGATGGTATGTTTAGATGGTATAGACCCTTGCTGCTGTCCGTGCTGCACGGTGTTCATCCCAAATGTAGGGATTTCTCTAAAAAAAGCAAAGATGCATTGATGGCCAGGAGGAAGCTTCAGTGTAGGTGTTCACTGCCTGTCCTCTTTATACTGTTTAACAGGGAAATAAGAATGGAGTTTTCTTGCAGAGAAAGATTTCTGCTTGGGATTTTTTTCTGCTCTTTCCTTCAATACAAAGTTTCCTGGAAAAGCTAAGAGAATGCAGTGATAAGAGCACAAGAAAGTATTATGGATGACTGAATTAAGCTTTGGGGGAGAAAAGGAAAGGTTTTTCAAGCACATTTTGAATATTTATTTTTAAATATTATCAAAAGAAGGAATTTTGAAATCATAGGGTTTATTTTGGTTTTATTCCCCCACTTTACAATTTTTTTCATACTTTTTCAGCCCTTACTGCCTTTTTTCTTCTTTTTTTCTCTTTCTTTTTTTTTTTCCACACAAACTTGGAGAATGAAGAAAACAGATTAAAAGTGAAAGACAAAAACAGAATAAAAGTGAAATAACTCAGAGGAAGTCAGTTTAAACATGAAACTAAAAACACTGCACAGATTTTGCATAGAGCTTTCATTTTCAGACACAGAAAATTTGCTGTAAAAAAATCAGTTAAACAAATGAAGCATAGCTGCATTTGGATTTTCTGTACAGAGAGGTTTTCTGACTAAAACTCAAATCCTACTAAGATTGTATTGTCTGTTTAGCTTAATACATATAAACATTTCTTATTGCCAGGGTGGATTAGGAATCATGTTCAAAGGACTTCTGTAAAGCTTCTAATTGCTGGGAGATGTCATAATAAGGACCTTAAGCCCAAAAGAATTCCCTTTGTGCGGTGGCAGAAAAACATGACAATATTATGGTCTGGCTTCATGAATGACAGAGGAGATGACAACCACGGCCCACTGCTGAATAAGCCAATATTCACAACCCAAGGAGGACTTAGGGAGCTTGCAGGTGCGTTTCCTTCCCAAATATACTGTTTAGATTAAATCACTTTAGGATAATAAAGGTGTTTCTACTTGGCCATGAGCCAGGTGCAACTAAATTCTGGTCCAAGTCTAGAATAGCTTTTGATTTTCACATTTTTCGTCCCCTTTTTTTTTTTTTTTTTTTTCTTTCTCTCCCTTTCATACCAAGGTTATTAGGGAAAAAAAAAATCAACTTGACTTTAGCCTTCAAAATGGGCAAGGGCTAGGCTTGTAAAGCAATCTGCTCCAGGAGCCAGCTGGTTTGTGTACATTGGGTGATGCAAAAAGCCAGGGTGGAGGAGGAATGTGGTTTGGTTACTGACAGCTGCTGTCCAGCTGATGTAATTCAGTAATAGCCAGTGACAGGCAGAAACTATAGAAGATACAAATGATAATTCTTTGGGGAGCTCCAGAGATAAATAATTCATCAAAATGAATTTTATAGTAGGGGTCAAAAGAAATTGAAGACAGCATGAGTGTTAACTTTCTGAGGGAGAAACTGACAGATTGTTTTTGTACAAACTGTGCAGGGGAGAAATACAGACATTAAATGTAAACGGAGAATACAACATTGTTTCTACTAGCTGGAACCAAAGTAAGAGAGACACAGGAAATTAAAAAAGGAAGCGTCTATTAAGGACGTGTCAATAACTGAAACTGCTGCTGGATAACTGTGCCAGAGAGGTGCTGGGTTACAGCAAAGGAGAGTGAGCTGTCACAGGCCAATACTGTTGTTCAATGTGTGCATCATATAATCACAGCAGAGGAATGTCTTCTTAGTCATCAGCTCAGTCACCTGCCCACAGTGAGGAGCCAATTCATCTCCCCAGAATATTTCATGTGTCTGAGTCAGGACACATCTGCCTGTGACGGATGGACAGAAGTGCCGGTATGGGACATTGTTCTGGCTCCCACAGGGGACAGGGACTAACCTGTAGGGTGGCTAAAACCATTCCCTGCTGACTGGGCTAAGTCACCCCGCATCACCTGTTGCTGCTCTGCAGCTGCAGTTCACATGCTGGTTTTCCAGGAGGAGGAAAACCATGCATGCTCCACACAACTCAGAGCTCCTGAAGGAAAAACAGTGGTGCTTCAACTAAGCAAATTTAATGTCTGTTTCTCTGGGTCTGCTTTTAAAAGCATTTCCTGCTGAAGCTCTTCTTGGTGAAGCACAAGGTGACTATTTTTTTCCACATATCAGGCTATAATTCTGCAACCGTTTGTGTTTGGGTTTTATGTTTGCCTTACTTTGTGAACTCTGACTAGTCAAATAACTTCATCCAGGCCAAACTTGGTATTTGAATAAACATGAGCTTAGGAATGAGTTGTTATAAGACTGTGAAAATGGCATGTTGCTTATGTACAGTACAAAATTTTCCACCTAGTCTTATATTTTCAGGAATGGTCTGTAATTTTGTGCATCCAAATTTAGTCTCCCAGAAACTGACTTTCCAAGGTCTTGCTTGCCCCGAGACTTGAGTGTGTGTCTTTCACAGTCCCCAGAATAGCTTCTCCAGGCCAATCTGCTTCATTGCAGTCCATGTTTTGTGCTATCCTGGATTTATATATTTTCATTGTCTAAGAATTGCTGTCTGTGATAAAATGTTACATTTTTTGTATGCTAACTTTGTCAAAGGCAGGGAGTTTGCTGCTTTCTCTTTTTCCCCTTGTGTCTTTGCACCTTTTCATAGGGAGACATTTCTCTTTTCTGATCTGATAACAAGTTTAAATGTGGTTCTCTCTCTTATATGCAGAGATTTTGCTGTGATTTAGGGAAAACGGATGTGCATGGGGTAATGTACCAGTTTCCAAAAATAAATAGAAGAATTCACTATGGTGTATTGTGCTGATCACAGGATTGATGCTCTGTCTATTACTGGATTCATGCTGGGTGCAGGTAGCATTAAAAGAGACTGGAAAACCACAAGGGACTCTGTAGGGGTTTTTTTTCCCTCTTTAAGACAAAAAAGCTTGCCTCACCTGTCAGTTATATGCAATTGCCAGAGCCAGATGAGAAGCAATGACATGGCAAATAAATGCCTGCAGCACGTGATAGGACCAGCCTGTAGCTAAAAGCTGGTGTCCAGGGTATTTCTACAGTGAGAGCAACCAAGCCACTGATTTTACTCTGAATTCTTCAACATCACTCCATTTAATCCAATAGGTAAAGGGGGCATCACTTCCCTGGCAATACAGTCAAAAAGGAAGAGGAAAATAAGGAAGGAGGAAAAGCTGCTGCACCATTTTTCAGAAAGCAAGAAGCAGCTGAGGCCTGTGCAAGGGATGTCAGCTGCTGAGGAAGAGGAGCTTGTTTTCCTGACTGAGCAAGTAGCAGAGTGTGTATAAAGTCGCTTGCTGGGAACCTACCAGTGAGCTTTGCTCAAGTTTATTGTGCAATAAACCCAGCATTGATTGACAATTTTGCAGATGTATATGTATACAAGGAATAGAAACTTTCAGCCCTTATACTTGCACAGGTAGGGAGGGAGCACAGTGCCAGCTTTTGCCTGTCTCCTGCAATGCCCAGTGGTGTCTGTTGCTGTCTGCCCCATTAATTCACACTCCCTTTGAAGAACAAGGGGTGAGTTAGTGCAGTCCTGGTGGAACACAGGGTGGTGACAGGATCCTGCATTGCATGGGGCAGGGGTGAAGGTCCCCCCTAGCTGCTCCATTCCATAAGGCTGACCACAACCACACTGCTCTCCTGCTCCTCAGCTTGGCCAGGGAGCCCTCAGGCAAGCAGGCACTGAACCATTGCTTGTTAATAACTCAAATCAAAACAAGCAGAAATAAGCCAGGAGCATGAGTGGGAGGAGGAAATGGGCTCAGTGTGAGACCCTCTAGAGGGAGAAATGGCAGGCAGAGAGATCCTCCTGTGGTTAGTGTGAGACAGGACCCCCCCAAACCATGTGCAGGGATCCTGGAGGACACACACTGACCAGTCCACAGTAAATATCCCCAAATGATCAGCTGCCACAGATTACTGCTGGACCATGGCTCTTTCTAACCAGGAGAATTCTGTTACAAAATTATAATAGACAAAACAAAGATTTTTCTCATTTTCCCTCTCCATACCTGGATACTCTCTCCTTCTTTTTACTTGTAGGGGGAAAATAAAATGCTGTTCTTTCTTTTCAGGGCCAGACACATGGATATGTACTGGTACTTCCCACCAGCAGCACAGGATTAATCTTATGCTTCTACATAGGTCTCCCCTGCTCTCAGCTCTCTGACTTTTGGTGTCAGTGCAGCAGGTCCCAGTGTCCTCATCAAAGCCACTGTAGCATTACCCACACAGAATTCCTTTGAAGTGAGGCACTTCAGTCCGAGTCCCAGCACGAGAGCGCCTATTACAAACCTGATACTCCCCATGAATAAATCCCTCACGGCGCTCTGCTCTTGCTGCTGGGGTAGTAAAACAAAGGGATGGCACAAATCCTTTCTCTCTGTGTGGTTTAAACAATAGTTCACTTGCTGATGTTATCTGGACATTACTGGAGGGCAATTTTGCTAGTCTAATTGTCCAGAGAGAAATATTTGTTCACTAAGTTGGTGCTAAATAGGGGTGTTCATTTTGATTTTTCTGCACGGAGACCACAATAGCCAATCTACAGTGTTAAATGCTTCAATCATTTTTATAGGTGTGGCTTTTCTTAACACAATTGTCAGGTTTTTGGGGTTTTTTTGTTTTTTTGTTTTTTTTTTTCCAAATAATTTCTATTATTTCCTTTGAGAAGATAGAATTTTTTTATACATAGACTTTGCTCCAAGAATGGGATGTCTGCTCACTTAGATATGAATACATTGGCAATGTGGCACACTGATATTTATAATGATGCAATCTCATGAATTGCTCTCCACAAAGCTTGTCTAACCTTATACTCTCCATATTGATCCTGGGAGTGACAAATTCCATCTGAGGAAAGCAGCACTTTGAGATATTAAAGTGTAATTTATGGATTCATTTACTGGGGTTCCAGAATTAGTTTCCTTAAATGTTATGGAGCATATCTGATGCAAATCCCTTGTGATTTGGAACAATATAGTAAAATATCATCATTTCCTAGTTCCCTTTGTAATCATCTAATGAAGGCAGAATGTCCTCTGTTAAATGGGCCTTTTCATTCTCTGGGTGAATTAGGTGCACCTATAATTAAACTTTCATTTATAATTGGAACTAAATTAAAATCATATAAATAACAGAATCTTCAGGATTGCTATTTCTAATTAGTAAGGTAACCACTCTTGCTGAAATAGATTTTTGATGATGCATTAATAACTCCCAATTCATATTACATATTTATCCAAGACAATACATTGTATCTCAAATGTGTAACCGAAGACTCCCTTAAGGAAGGCTCTAATAAAGTACTCTAATAAATATTGAGAGTTTTAACTGTGCTGCAGGTTCTCTCAATACCTTCTGCTGCTCCTGAAGGCTGCTACAATGAAAATCCACGGTGCAACATTTTATCTGGAATGGTGTTCTTGAAGTGCCTTGAAGAAACTGGGCTCTTGAAGTGCCGTGCAGGCACTGGCTGGTGTGACATGTGTACACACACACACAGACACACACACCCACACACACACCCAGTACCATCTTTCATTACATTTTTCTTTCCTTCCAGGCTGGTTTGATACGTACTTGAGAGGTTTTGCATGCCGTTCTGCAAAGCAGTCGATGCCTAAGGGTTTAGGGTTTGGACTGTTCTTCAGCATAATAAAAGCATTACTCTTGTATCTTATATTGAACTGTTTGTAAGCATTCATCTGTTAAATCTGACTCTTCTACAGATGCCATCCTCAGCATGTGCTTATTTTCAATGTGAAAAGATAGTGCTTCATGGGAAGCTTTAAATGGGTAACATGCAATTAGTCTTACCTACTTCTTCACCTCTGTAGAATTGCCACCAGCACTGGAATCATGGCATTCACTACCCCAGGGTGGCACAGGAGCTTGGACAGGCTCCACTTGGCTCCACCTGCACTACTCCAAGCCCAAGCATTTCCTTGCAGCTTCTCTGAGTCCTTCCAAACCCAGGGTGTCCTGGTTGCAGGTCATTCCAAGTTACTTTGGCTTCTCTAATGTAAATGTAAAATGAAAGACACCAGCAGAACTAAGGATCATTAGGACATAGCACTAGGCAGTGAATATAATCCTCAGGAGAGGATAAGAAAAGGGAAAGCAACATTATGGAATATGTTAACCGCTTTTTAAAGATACTGTGGAGGTAAGGCTAGTACCAAAAAATCATATGGAATATAATTCTCTAATGGCAGGAGGCAATTTGGGAGACCTTTCTATCATTCCAGTATCTAGTTGCTCATCGCTATCATATCTAAAATGCAGCATAATTATTTCCATGACTTTTACAGTCTATGTAACTGCACTTTTGCAACCTGCCTTTACATTTTTGCATAAAAAGTACTTCAAAATATTAGACAGCCAGCACCAATAAAACAATAACACTCTCTGATTTATTTAAATGTATAGAAGTATAGATTTTTTTTATGCCAGAATATATCTGAAAAAGTTGTTTATCACCTAACTTAGGCCTTATAGCTAGATACACTGTACAACATGAATCCAATGTCAATAGCAATGAGACAATTGCACACAGCATCTTTTGTTTTTTTATGCTCCTTAACTGCAAAAGAAAACAAAATTTTCTCACTCTTTGAGCACTGCAATCATTTCATCAACTGAGCTGGATTTTCTGAGGGTGGTGAGAGCAATAAAACACTGTTGTGATTTGCTTTGAACATCTCTGATTAAGGTTCCAACTTCCTGTGAACACCCGAGGATATCTCTGCACTCACCAGGCTCCAGGGACTGCTGCCAAGCTGATGCTCCATGACAGGGCTCATTCTCCCAGCCCATCTGTCTCTTGCATCAAGCCCTGTGCTAGCCCTGAGCTAATGTTGGCCATGCACTCCCTGTCCCATCACACACCTCTGTGCAGGGAACTCGACAGTGGCAGTCCTGGTGTGAAACCTGTCTACCCACCAACCCACCTTCTGCAAATCATGGATATTCTCATCTGCTCTCCAGAGGAGCGTCAGGAAGAACATACTGTCAGATCTTGGCCCGTTTTAACTATTGCACATGCTTCATCTGGCAGATCATTGTAGGGTGGACCTGCTTTCTTGGTGCAGACTTTATTTCAGTATTTTCACCTCAGCCAACTAGATGCATGGGATCCCTACAGATTCCCCTATGAGAGCTACTGATAAAGGGTCTGCAGTCCATCTGTGTCCACCTCTAGACACAATTTATTTTTATTTTGCTGTGACAGAGATGGTTTGCATTTCTTTGGCCTTTTACTTCTTTGCCCTTTGTCTCAATGGTAAGTGATACAAAACAGAAAACATCCTCATTATGGTAACATAGCATTATAAAAAAATTTAATTTTTTTTAAAGTGTAAAAAATATTCAAGGGATATGAGAAGATAGTGTGCCAAGAGTCACTGCAGTACAATAGGCATGGGGGGGATATCATAGAGGAGTAAATGTTCAGCACCTATACAGCAAAGAGAATATCCAGCAGAGATAACCTTCTTAACCAGAATAAATTGAGAGTTAGCAGAAAGATTTTCATCTGTTCATCTGTAAAGCTCTCAGCCAATAAGGTCTGACCCTGGGCAGCTGCTTCGGGCAAGCTCTGACAGCACAGGCTTTTCTGTACTGAAGGCACAGGATGTCTCTCTGCTGTTGGGCCTTCTGCAAACCAAAACATGTCCCTTCTTTCCCAAAACTTCTCTGAAAGAAGACTTTGTAGGTTGTCTGCCGACACTCTCCCACCTCCGGATCCTTTTAAAAACCTGTCTGGGCAGACATTGTTTGAGTCTAACATGATTTGATTTGTGTTCATTGCTGAGGACTGAGACAGAGACAGAAACTGTCCTTGATTTCAGACATTCCTGTGTCATAGATTTGTCTTTAAAGATCTGAGAAAGACTCTGCTACTTCCTTGTCAACCTTCAATCCTCAAAAATGATCAGAGCAGGGTTTTTTCAGCAAGAAATACCTTTTTAGGGATAGGGAATTTTGTTCTCTTACTCACTGTAATGTTTTCTGGCAGCAGAGAGAACATATAATTGGAGACAGGCTTTCTCAAGCCTGATTTTGTAGATTTTTTTTTTTCTTTTTTTAATCCCTTCTCTGCCAGAGAATTATATGGCAAATCTATCTTGGTAGCTGACAGAGTTTTCTTATAATTTTTACCTTTAGCTAATCTTTCCTATCTCTCCTCTTTCCCAGTCTTTGTGCCTAAAGTCTCAGGGCTGAGTCTGAAGCATAACTGAGTCTGAAACAGAGACCAAACCCGATATGTGATTCACCAGCAGAGATGGACAGTTCTCAGGGCAACACAGGCACAAGAAAGTCTGAGGGTTGTTTTCACCGAAATCCTTCGTGAATTAGGGAAGGCAAGAAAAACATCATGGTTAACCATGTCTTGGCTGGGATTTTTAGCTAAGGCCTCCTGCATACCTCTGAAACACTGAAGAGCATTCTGGACATCTTGGCCATGCTGCCAGACCTTGGCTCCTACATGATTCCTCTGACTTCCAGCATACTTGGAACACACACTAACTTCAAGGGTATTGGTAGGTTGAAAATCCAGCTGCACTTCTGAAGCTCAAGCACAGGCTCAGGAATCCAACTTCAGCTTTGATTTTTTTTGGAAAAGTATGCCTTCAGTCAACAAAGTGATACAGGGTTTGGCCTGGCTTTCTTTCAAAGGCCAGGAGTGCATTATACAACTCATGCAGTCTCTGCCCTCATGTGAGCCTGCCTTCAGAAGGCTGTGGCTTTCTCAGATAAATGGTGCCTTATCTAATTAGTTATTTATATATCAACAGTCCCCCCAGAGTGCTGAACACTGAAAAATTGTATCAGAGGTGTAAAGAGGAAATTAAGCCTCATGCTTTGAAATGGAAGAAGGCAATAACAATTCTGGCAATAACTTCTCACTATGTCCCTTCACATAGGCTCTTTGTGATCTTTCTTGACCCCAAGGATGAGCTCTGGAAAGTAAGCTCAGTAGCCCCAACTCTGCATTTTTTCAGGTGCTGATGCCTTCCAGCTTCTCACTGATCCACTCGGGCCCCTCGCAGTAGAAGTGCAGCCCAGCTAAGCCAAACAGCCTCATCTCAGTTTGGAGCAGCCCGTCCCCAGGAAGGAGCCAGGGAGAGATGGATTGCAACCCTCTCACAGCCCTCCTAGTGATCTGCCTGCTGCAGTCCAGACAGCTGTCTGCTGCAGATTTGATTGAGTTCACCAAAGACCTCCACAAGCTGCTCGTTTTAGATGGCAGTCCAAAGGGCGAAGGCTCTCTGTCCTTTTTGCAATCTAGTCTGCCACTTAAGCATTTCCCCTTTTCTTTAAAGGTCAAAATTAAATGGATGTTTCTTTACCACTTTACAGACAAATGCTTTGATAAGTAACTGCTCAGTGGCCATTGGGATGAATACAGAACGTGGTAAATATCCTGATAGACAGATGAGCTTTTTAAAGTACAGGATTTAGTTTGTAATATGGAAGAAGTGAATTTTTGATTGTTACATTCAGTAGGGATGGGTCTCTTCAAGTTATTACCTTCTGTGCCGAGTGAGTACTGACATTAGATAGTCAAGCTGCATAACATATGGAGATTATTCATATTCAGTAAATAAACATTCTTGCAGCCCTCCAGCCCTGGAGTGAAACTGTTCCCTCTGGCTGAAGGAGGTTCCAGCTGCTGCCCTGACAGAATGAGCCAGAGGTGAGGTCAAGGTATCACTTAGGGCCAACTTGCTCCCCACAACAACAAAGACTTCTCCAGGAACAAAAGCCTTTTTTCCAGAAAAGATTCATTTAAAAGTATTCAGAAGAAAGGATCATAGTCTCTGCTCTCAAATTATTGCATGTTGCTTCTGTATTTCCATAGACATCTGCATATCACTGGATAGTAGCAAGGAAAGCAAAAAGATGGATTTCTTTGTTAAATCCACAATTGCTTTGTTACACAGCAATGTTGCAGGAAAACGAAAAGGTTTTGTGTGAATGTTTCAACAAAACTCTGCCAAAGCACAGCTGGAAAGCTGGCAGCCTTTCTTCCAGGCTGCCTCAGACCTCCTAGGATCTTGAATTTTGAAAGAAAGGGGAAATCAAACTGAATTTAAAAAAAAATAAAAATCGAATGAATCACCTCATTGCGTACACTAATCAGGTAGTGGTTACACAAACCTGCCTGGGTGGAACATGCTGATTCCAGGGTGTCCATAAACCTTGCTCAAACTGATGGCATGTGCATCCTCTTGTACTGCTTCCACAGCAGTTCCTCAGATGAAAGCCCTTGCCCTCCCTCTCCCTTCTTAGCTTTTGGAAGGTGATAGAGGTAAGCTCAACACTCAGAGTGCACCTTCCCTGGTTCTTTCACTCGCTGGAGGAGCTTTGCTAGTTATTCTTTCCACTTGAAAATGCTTGCTTTCATTCAGTGCTGTGTATTGTGGGTCACTTCATTCAGCCTCTACACTAAACCATATTTATTGCATTCTGCCATATTACAGTTGACTGTACCCTGCCATTGCTCATCTTTTTAACAGCAATAAAGCCTTAAAATTAAAGCAATTTCATTTTGGTTAGAAAAATGTAATAAGCTCTTGAGTGAGCCTCTGAAAGGTCATGGTTGTTCTAAATAAATATTAAAATCGATGAGTGATATTGGTGAATTCTGATGAGAAATCTTTATTAAAAATTGGTCTTAATTTTTAATAGGATCTGCAAGCCTAAACATTGAGTGTCTTTGTGTGTATGTATAGGAACATGCACATGTCATGGGCACCTAGTAGTGTTTGCTGTGATTTCAAATTCTGAAGCTTTTCACAAACTCTGGTGAAAGAAAATATAAACTCTTAATAGAATTTATATCCAAGTAGTAAGGCTATTGTAAAAGGGAAGGGAAGTTTTTTCATAAGTCTCATTATCAGAAATATACTGCTACCAGTATTTTCATTCAATGGACCTTAGGTAAGCCAGTCGTGGCAGAGGTCCCATGCAGTGTTATGTATAGAAAGTCATAATCTTGGTCTTCAAGGACATGTGACCTGCAAAACAAAAGGAAACAGGAAGAGGGGCAGTGTGAACCCTCTTTTCCTCTTGCAGGACTGGAAGCACCATCTTGCTGTCTGACCATCCTTCCTCAGAGTGTTTATTCTGGGTAGTTTCTGGGGAAAGCACGCTGTGAGGTGGGTAAGTGAAAGTAGCTTTCATGAATGATGAAAGAGATTTTTCTGATGGAAGGGGAGAAGTAGAGGGAAAACATGGGCTCATGGGAGAAGTGGAGATTCAGGTGACTGAGGATGCTCCTGGTGATGGAGTGATAGTAACCTTTAAATATGATGACAAGAGAGGAATTATATCCCAAGGAATTGTTTGAGAGGTAGGACAAAAAGTTTAATGTGGTAGAAGGTGAAGCTAAGCTAGAGTTCAGTGTAATGGGCCCCAAACTATTGACACACTACATTGTTTAAGAATGTAACAAGACCTCAAAGCTTTTATTTCTAAGTAGCATTTATTTATATTTGCTTGTATTTCTAAGTAGCATTTATTTCTATTTGCTTACCTTTCAACTTCCACATTGAAGTTATCATCTCTCAGCTTCTTTACCACTTTGCAAATGATGATTTTCTGCTTCTTACAGTAGATCCCTTGTATTTCTGCTTCTTACAGCAGGTCCCTCTGCTAGGTGGTTCTGGGCATGCTGGTGGCACTCCAGGGATGAGCTGGCTGTTCAGTGTGGCTTCACAAGCTTCTAAACTGTTGTGCCTCCCTGTTTGATTCATTGTACCAGAAATGTCTTATGCTCAGGTTTTATTTTGTTTATTATTTTATTGTCCATTTTTATTCAGCAACCTCAGATACTTCCCATTGAAACTGCTCCATGTCTTTCACTTTTCTTCATGCAGAACAGTGTTTAAAAGACAGCTTTGGTTATCTTCCTTTAGTGATACCCTTTCTGCTCCTGCCACAGTTTAACTCTTGCCATAGTTTACACAGTATAATGAAGGTTATCATTTGGTTGATAAAATCACTATGCCTAAATGCCCTGTTTGAACTCGTTGCCATTGTAAGAGACTGTGTGGCTGCTGACATTTTCACAATGGATCCTGCAAGTTTGACTAGTCCTCTTGCTTCTCTGATCTTCTCAGAAATCTGTGGATTATGTGTTCAGGATTTGGATTTTGTTGCAGGCAAAATAAGGACATTATTTTGTCTCTCATAGCCTTTCAGAAATGAGAAATGCTGTTGAAAAAGCTTTTCCTTGCAGGAGTTTATGGCATGGAATGATCAGAACACAAACTGTGGCACATGTTGTGCAGCACATGCCATTACCTTCTCCATGTCTTAAATTAGATAGTGGAAATCAGTCTTGTAATCAGCCCCTGATTATGCTATTTGCTGTTGTTACGTGCTGAAGGAGGAGAGCATCTGCTGCTTCTTTTTAGACACTTGTTAATGAAGTAAGCCTTCCTGCCAAGAATGCAAGTGAAGGTCTACTTGTATCCCAGCAGAAGATAACTGGACTGGGAGATGTATTTAAGGTTCGTGAGAGGTGTGAAATTCTCCTGGAGAAGGGTGAGGGATTGTAGCTCTACGGCCAGGTCCCTGGGGAAGGGACTGTCCTCCACCCCCTCACAATTCAGAGGAGCCATCATCTGCTTTGCAGCCCTTCTTCTGCAAAGGGCTGCTGCTAAAATGGTGAACACTGAACCCATCAGCACCTGTCTTCTGCAGTCTTGGGCCACCTTGCTGTTTGTCCTCACTAAGGAACCTTTGCAGTTTGTTTTTCCTGCTCTACTTCTGTCTCCCAAGAGAGCCCTTTGAATTATAATAGTAATTTACTGGGACTCAAGGGCTCCTTAGTTGAAATAGCAAAACTAGTGCTTCCTTCTTTGTCCTTTCAGTGGTAGCCCAGGAAGCTGGCAAGGAGGAGTGAACCATCCAGCTTCAATCTCCGTGTTTTTTCTGGGCAAGGGCATTGTGAACTATTCTTTTCAGAATGCAACAGTCTCACTGTTTGCAAGTGAGCCTCTCCTAGGAGCATTAATAATTTTTTGGGATTTCACTTTAAAAAATAATGGAATAATGGCAAGCTAGAAGATCCAAATAACTTTTAAATTAGTGTGATTCATGCCAAGTATATCAGCACTAAGCCAAAACTCCAAAATCTTGGACAACAGATAATTCAGCTAGTTAATGTATATTCATTGATTGTTATGGGAATAGGGAAGGCAACAATGAACAAATGAAAGGGAATTATTATTTTCTGTTTATGTATACAAATATAAAAATGGGACTGGTTTTGTTTAATTGTTAAATTCCAGAGTTGTTTTGGGTTTTTGTTTCTGGTTGGGTTTTTTTTTCTCCAAAATCATATTCTTAGTCAGGGCAAACAGTTGGAGAAACAATAGCTAATTTAATTTATCATCTTTTGCATGCACAGCTGTGGATGGGACAGAAGGCTCTGTTTAGGCATCAAAGATCTTCATGATTCAGCCTTGCTAGCTTTAAGCCATTTTAAGAAGCATGCTTGGTTACTAATCTTTGTGTGAGAAAATTCAAAGCTCCTCGAAAGCTGGAAATGTTGAGTTCACAGCTCAAAGTCTGTTCCAACCTGGGGGCTGGCTCCCTGTGTGTTGTCTTCTCCGTTGCTTAGCACTGTCTGTCTTTCACAACATTTAATCACAGGCTTGCAAGACCATACAGAGAGTGGGCTACAAATAGCAACTTACAGGGGAAGAGTCTCAAGGGTTTTCCCCTTTTTTTCTGACAGCTGTCACTGAACAGAGACACAAACTTTTTGTTTAGCAGTTGTTCATCTTTTGTGAGCTGTAAAATAAAGACCCCCAATTAAATGCTACTTATCTTAAGGGATAAAGGGACAAAACATGAATGTTGTGTGATTTGTTACCCATTAAAAGGGTGACTGGTGTCTCATCTTGCATTTATACTCTTAAGTTTCCCATAAATCATTGAATGCACGTGAACTCAGTGAAGTGCAGATAACCAGCATATAAGCCAGCCACCAAAAAGGCTACACCATTGCATGCATAGAGGTGCTAGTGGCTTGTTCTCTATTCTTTCATGATTCTGTGCAGGAAAGTGTGAGAGTGATTCCTATTTCTGCAGCCTTTCTTTATGGGATATTGCAGGAGGATATCCCTCCATGCGTTTCCATGAAAGGGGAACTGGAACTAAATAATCTTTAAGGAGACTTCTAGTCCAAGGTACTCTATGGGTCAATGATTCTGTCAGTTGTGAGTACAACACCCGTCAGAGGGGCATCAGAGAGAACAAAGGAAAGGGGAAAATGGGCTTGTGAAGGGGGTATCACCATTTCTGAAACAGGACATCAGGATTACCAGAAGACTGTGGAGACAGGAGAAGGAAAGGAAGGACATATGGGGCCATGATGAGAGGTCCTCAAATACACTAGCCTGCAACAGAGTAGAAATAGCAGTAAAAAAATGAGTGGAGAGCCAGTCTAGGTGCTGGGACTCAATGGTGAGAGAAACACAAGCATGAATTTTCTGCTTATTTTTTGCTTCTTTGAAAATAACTGAAGTGACTTACATGCTGCCACAAAAAGAGATGTCCAGTTACTAGGAAGCAAAACCTACCAGCTCAGTCATACTCAGACTTTTGCAACTTCGTGCTTTGGAAAGAAAACCACCACCTAAAAACTGCACCTTGCCAAAGGCTGAGTGAAATAAATGCTGAAGTGAGTACTTAAGCCTGAAAAATCCATGTCAAGGTTAAGATTGCTGAAGACATGATTGTGCTGTCTGCAGGTGGCTTGGTCTGAGCTTGCTTCACTTTAGAGCCTACTTTTGTGAGCCAAAATTACTGAACATGAGTGACAAAAAGTAGTTGTGCTGTATGTGAGTAAGCTGACAAGAACTGAAAAGTTGACTGGGGGAATTGCAGATTTTCTTTCAAACCATTTTCATTGTAAGTGGAACCCTTTGGAAAAACAAAAAAAAAAAAGGAAAAAAAAAAAAAACCTACAAACAATTACTATTTTGGACTGTTCTTTTTTTACATCCTAGAAAGTATTTCTGCTAAAAAGACCCCCAGACCTGTGATATATGGACATTTCAGTCATATTAATCCAGATTGTATAGAGAAACAGATTGGTTCTTTCTTGTTTTTCAGTTGATTTCCTTTTAAATTATTTAAATCTGCTTCATCTGTGTAAAGAGGACTGCCTTTTCTTTCTACCCAGAGAATGGCAGCATAGTGCAAAGAGGTGGGAAGACAGAATACCATATTCCAATGTAATGTATCCATTAGCAAGGGACAGGAGTCACAAGTTTTGCCCTGAGATTTAAAAATCAAAGCAATGAGAACCCAAGCCCTGAGCACTGTGGTAACCTGACTTTTTGCTTTATGAGCTCTCTGCAGTGCCAGCTGTGCCACTGTGCTCAGAAGCATCCCTGCGCCTCCCTGCTCAGTGAGCTCCTCTTGATTAACCAAATTTATCTGCCCTTCTTGTGGTGGGGGCTTCTGGAGGGGCACCAGGAAAAGATGGCTGTGGGCATTACAAGTCTGCAGGGCAAGCAGGTTTCCAGACCATGTGTAGGGAGAGATCATTTTATTTGTCCTGTACAATGCTGTAAGTAAAATAGGTTAGCCCTACTGGCAGTGCTTGGTGCATGGAGGAAGCCAGGTAGGAGAAACCTCTCTCTGGGTGCCTGTATGTCCTTAGAAACTTCACAATTTTCCCTTTACTATGATGCAAAAGCATCTAGACAGCCAAAAAATTTCAAGGACTCTCTGCACAAGATTTCATGTGTTGGAATTCATTCTCACAAAGAGAAAAATCATACTTCAAAATTAGAGTGTGTTCAAATAGTCCTATAAAAATAGCCAAAAATGGGATTGTTTTGGGAGTTTTTCCCTAAAGCTCCCTACCTCTGTGCTAGTATTTGTTACTTACCAAACAAAGCACTGTTTTCTTCTGGGCTGTTGCTATCAGAAGGAAACCCAAACCTTAAAAGCTTGGGTTTAAAGTGCTGGTGTGTGTGGACGTGTGAGTGTGTGGGTGTGCACATCTTCAATACATGTTGCTGTACATGAAATACATGAAATCTCATGTCCCTGAACTGTTTGTTGAAAGGACAACCCTGCAAGACAGGAGAGGAAAGGTTATTTCCCTGCATTATTTTAGCATATCCAAGAACTTAAGGATTGGTCCAAGAAAATGGATTGGTTCAAAACACTGTGTCTATGTGCCCACTTTAGTGGGGTCTCAGCAAAATCTATCAGCATTTTACATGCTGTTTATGAAATCTGGAAGAGAATTTTACTTATGGAAGGATCCTTTCTGTACATAGGTCCTTTTTGTACATACATGTGAGTCCATATCCTCCTTCCCTGAAGACTTGTCTGACTCACTGGCGTGAGGAGCTTGGGGTCCACATGGAGTCTGGGACTGAGGGGTTGATGGGGACCCATCAAATGTCCTGGCCTAAAGTATGACACATATGTTCCAGCTGATTATGTGGCATTCTCAAGGATATTTTAATATTATTATCCTTCAATAACTATTTTTAGTTTTATACTATCACTTATCTACAGTTGTCACAGCTACCCATCTCTTCAATCAGTCATTGCATTTTCACCTTCACGTCATCTTGGCCTGGCTAAAATACAGTTAAAACCCTCTAGATCAGCACTTTCTTTTTTCTTCTTCTATTTGATCCTGGACTCTGGTTTATGTTTAACTAGGTTTTAATTTAAGTTTGACCTTTTGCCATCTAGAAGATGCCTCCTGCAGTACAGTTTTTCTACTCTCCCTGTCACCTCCTGAGAAAATCTTCATTGAAGAGCTTTTCTTCTTTTTTGTTCTGGCAGCTAGTGGATATAGTAGCACTATAAGTTACTTTTGCCCATTTTTTGGTGTAAAATGGACAGATTACATAGTCTGTGTAGAACAATTTGAATAAGTTTATATCTAACAAACTGTAGTCTGTGGACAGTTTTAATGGGTTTGTGAAAAGCACACAAGAATGTACATCTAAAATAGAATCAAATAAAGCAAATACTTCTGGTTTAAGAAAAAATTTACCTTTCCTGTTTGAAAAAAGCAATTTACCTTGGCTGCCATGTACTTATACTAATTGATCTATTAAAACACAAGTTAAAAATAATGTTCTTAGAGTCCTAGTTGTCTCAAGATTTTTACTTATGGTAAGAGACAATTATTATTGCATCTGATAAATATCATGTCTGTATCTTGGTATTGAGGAGCCCTGTATTCACACAAGTTCTTTTAAGGCAGAAGAATGAAATAAGAAAAAATCCTGAATTGCTTTATTTTTCATTCAGTTGCATCACTGGCATTTATACCAGTGGCTTTAGCTTATCTCAAAGTCACTTTTATTAAAGTGGCTTTCAAGCTCACCCTAATAAATGTCAGTTGCATTATTTACTCTCCTTCTGAAGGAAAAGTTAGTTGTGATGGTCATGAAAGTTGTATAGGTCTAGGAGCATAAGCCAAAATTTTATATATATATCTTTTATATATATATCAACAGCTGTGATAAGGTTTACTTTTGAAGGGGACTTTAAAAAGTCTGAAAATTAAATTTCACACAGAAAAGCTTGCCATAAGTAAGAAAAAACATTTGTTCTTATCTTTTTTTTATTGGAAAGATCTTTCCAGCCACTGTTTTTTTCCTCTTCCAACTCCTTTTTTCCCCCTCTGTTGCACTATTACCAATGCAATGCATCAATACTCTACATATGAGTGGAGGGGTTTTGTTGTCAGTATGAGCCCTCAGGGTGCACGTTTCCAGGTTTTCCCAGCGCTGACAAGGACAGTGGTTTCTTCGCTTTCCCAACAGCCCCAGCATGGCGTGGTGCTGGTTTCCTGGGCCTTTGCCTGTACCAAGAGGGAGTGGGGTCACCCAGGTTCACAGCCCCACAGAGCAGCAGGGCTTGTCCTTGCTCTCTCTCTGAGCCAGCCCTTGGCTGTGTACCTACCTGCCCTTCGAGTGCTGTTTGCACAAGGCTTTGCATGTGTTTGAGACCGGATTCGAGGAGCAGCTCTTAGGTTTTCAGAGGAAATCAGAGAGCCATTTGCAGAGCTCACAGTGCTGGGCTGCATTTCCAGCCTCTCTGCCAGGAAGAACATCTTTGCTCCCCTGCCAGGGCCAGCCCCGGTGGGTTTCGCTGGAGGAGTCCTTAGATATCTTGGTTGTAAAGAACATATTAAACCTGCTGAGAGGGAGGAACTGTTTACTTATGGGTCTGAGGCAAAATGGTAAAGTCTTCTAAGTTCAGTTGTAACATACCAAGATTTTCGCTGGGATTTGGTTTAAGTAATGCATATAAAAATATATGTATATGCAAATCCAAACTTTTGCAGCTCCTGTTACAGTTTCTGATGTCAAAGGTGACTGGCTTGATTACCAAAGGGGAGCAGCTTTAAATCACCTTTCCTATCCTCAAACAAGCAGTAAAGAAACTCCCTGAGTCTCAGCTCCTAATACAAATAACTATGCATCATATCAGCCATACATAATAGCTGCTAACTGTGTTCCTTCTAACCACAGGAATGCAGAAAGGAGTTCTTATAGCAAAAAGCATGCAGTTCTGTACTCCTTTTAATAGAAAAACTGGTTCGATTTGAAAACAGGGTGCTTCAATAACCACGAGAGACAAACCTGATCTGCTGCTTTTTGTCACAAAATAATATTATAAGTGTGTGGAAGGTGCCTTGTCGAGCCAGCTGCTGTGATAGGCCTTGCCACCAAGAAGGCTTTGAATGGATGGCACTGCGGGCGTGGGGGAAGGGCACCTGCCCCAGCTCAGTAATGAATATCTTACAGTTTGGGCTGGAGTCCAGAGGGTGAAGGTCTGAGCAGATCAAGTTTTTGCTTCCTGGTCTCTGTAGTTGGTTTTTCTATTATAAAAATGAAGCCTGTTGGCAGGCACGGGAAAGAAAATGTGCACTGCTTGATGCCACGCTTTCCCTACCCTGGATCAACGTGTGGGTGTCCCTGAGTCCACTCATAAAAAGGTCATACAGCTGTAAAATGAGCACATGCATAACAAATTGCCTGCTGTTTGTAGACTTTTACTAGTGATAGTAGAAAAGGGAAAGGTTTCGTTTTATCACTATCTATAAAGACAGACCAGAATGGACCTGCTTAGGCTGGCATTTCTGTTTAGCTAAGTGTAAATTGGCAGACTTCAACCTCTGAAAGGTTTCTAAGTTGTTAACAGAATGAAGATACAGCACTGACTATGGACATGCATTCACAGGTCAGTTCCTCTTATATGTGCTTTATATAAAACTCCCTGAATGACTCCATTCATGGCCCTGAAGCCTGAAACTGGAATAATCGGATATAAGGTTTTGTGCTTGTCAGCCTGGTCTCCCCCAGCTGAGCCTTGAAGTAAATACATTGGATTTCTGTACATTTATGAATTCCAGAAGCGAGACTGCCAGCCACCAGCTGCAAGTGTAGGAAACTACTTATCCCTTAGATGGCAACAAGACAAACTGGCACCTTTTTTTTCTTGCAGGATTATCTATCCTCATCAATCACATCTCATACCTGGAAATTAAATTAACAGTTTTCCATGTCAACTGAGTTTTCATTGCCCAAATCCAGTGCTGATCACAAAGTACCAATGGAACTGTTTGCACATATAAACACCAGGAACCTTGGAAACAAAACAAAGGAACCTGATCTGCTTGTGCAGGATGTGAAACCAGATACTACAGGGAGGGCAGAGACATGATGGAGCAACTGAAGTCACTATAACACTTATTTAAGGGTAGGCATTACTCAGAAATGGAGATATAATCAAATTCATGGCTGTCAGTGAAGTTCAGGGATCTGAGAGGGGAAGGAGCAAGAGATGTTTTAGTTAATAGAAAGTTCATTTTGGTCCAAATAATTTTGGGGAAGAAAGTAAAACCTGTGTTGGAATAGTGCTGAAAACTGGTTAAAGCGCTTCCTTTCCTCTCTCAGCCATCACATAACTAAACCTGCAGTCCTAAAGCTCCCTTAGCTGCCATGCTATCTCCTTTGTCTTTTCTTCCTGCCTCATGAATCTTCACCTGAACTCATCTTTTTGGGACTCTAACTAAATTTGTCCATGCCTTTCACTAGCCAGACTGAGTAACCTCTTATTACAGTCTGCAGGTTATAAATAATGCATTGGTAAACTTCACTCTTTGTTTGTACAATGTTTGAGCCATCTGGCAGCATGTGCATTTCCTTTAGTTGGTGTAATTGTCCTCTTTGTTCAAAAATATGCCTAATCTTTATACTTCAGGAAGGCAAATCTTGGGAGGCAGTCCTAGAGAGAACAAGATGTCATCTCTGCCTAACATGAAACATTTTCCTTGTGAGAGGAGCAAAGCCTCTTCCTGGAGGGCCTTAGTGCCACCTTCCCAGTGACCCTCCAAGCCCCCATCCCTCTCCACCGCATGGCCACTGGTGTGGGGTGTCATCGTGCATATCTGAATGTGCCACATGCCCTGAGGGGGAGTGCCCTGCAAGAGCTGCCACAGAAGGAGTTTGGTCATCACCTTGGGCAAGTTCCACAGCCTTCCTTGTGCTGCATGGTCCTTCAGACAGCACAGAGATTATGAGGATCACAGTATCCTGCCTCATGGATAAACTGAGGAATTTTATCCCAGTGTTGATATGGGGTTTTTTATAGTTGTAAAAAGTCTCAGGTAATATGAAGGGGTAGAAGAAGCATTTTTAATTTATTTTTTTAAACCTGTAAATCTTCCAGATTCAGAATAACTCAGGGGCTAAGGCATCCTAAATACCCCTGGGAGATTACACAGGTTGATAATGGTCAAATCCTTGACTGGAACTACAAATAACTTTATATCCAATGTGATTCATTTGCCCTTACACTCTCTGTAAGTCTGTGATGTATAAAAGTTATTTGCCAAGCTTCACATCCATGTGGCAGGACCCTTTCTTATATCCAACACTGACCAAGGCATGCTTTCTATGTCATTGTAAGAAAGTCCATACTTTTTTTTTTTTTTTTTAATTTATATTATATTGCTGCAATTAGACGCTCAGGATTTAAAAAAGGAATGGACCAAATACATGATTCACTTAACATTAGAGAATATAAAATTTCTAGGAGGTAAGCCAGGAGGCCAATAAGAACCAAGGAGCACTCTGTTTTGAAGAATAATAATGTGATTGCAAGTGTCTGTATGATGCAGGGCAAAGGAGTGGGTTTAAAATGTCTGTGTGTAGATTGAATTGAGATGAATCACTGTAATTTTCAAGGACAGCATGTATCTGGGGTGGAAAAAGCCAGCCAGTACATTCGAGTGCATGAATGTAGGAGTTTGTGTATTCAATTCTCTCCACCGGGAACTTCTCTGCAGGATGCCTTTTATGTCTCAGATGTAGAGATGAAATGGAATTAAAAGGTCAAAATATTCATCAGTTTCACTAAGAACAGCCCAGTACTCATCTTTCTTGCAATGGGCTCATCAGAGCTTCCCAACCCAACCTTGGTGTAGCAGGCTGAAGAGCTTGGGAAACTGGGTAAAACATCAGGTGCTTAGGTTGTGCCAAGATGTGTGCTCCCCTGCCTGTGCTGGGGCCAAGATCTGCTTTATGTTGATATGGAGGTGTGAGGGGAGCTGGGGGCTGTAGGTGAGTACATTATGGAGAAAGAGATAACTGAGAATACCTTGGTCTACAGAAGTATGCTTAAGTTACCCCCTTCTTGACCTGTACTTAAAATGTCTTGATCAGTCTCTAATTGCTCTCTTGCCTCACTACAGGGCTTCCTGATTGAGAGAGGCTGTGAAACCAGAGCACTGCTCAGGGCTCAGCTGCTGCTTCTGTACTTCCCCAATCACATTAAGGACTTAGTTGTGTTACTGCTCTCTGAGCAGGTCTCCTTGCTACAAATGATAGATTAAGTCGAAATGGCATTGCTAACTTTGCTTCATCTGCCAGCAGCTTTGAATGAAGCTGATCAGAGAGTTACAATTCCTCTACTGACAGGATCTGGCAAGAATTGATCATTAGCTCAGTTTTTCCCTTGTCAGTAAACTTGGAGGTGCGTCCCACCAGACCCGCTCTGTCACAGCTCCTGCTGAGTGCTCGCATGGCAGCTGTGGTTTGGCTGCTGTGCCATCAGTATGCTGGTGACATTCTGCTCCGTGACTTTTTTAAAGCGGGTCCAGATGGTATAATTTCCCTTTTTTCCCTGAACCTGGCCAAGACAGATGTCTGCATGAGAATCAGCTGGGAGACAAACTGGTAAGAGGAGGTGTGAGGTGCAAGGTGTGAGGAGATGGGTAAGATGAGCAACCCAAGGGCAGTTGCAAATTGTGACTGCACTGTCACAGCCCAACTGTGACCACCTTTGCCAATGATTTTGGCCATTTTTTTAGTATTTACCAGAATCTGTTGGCTTTTGGATTCCCAGCTAATGAATGTGCCAGGTAGTATTTTGCTACACAACACCTCAAGCAACAGGAGGGACCCTGATTTTTCCTTGGTCTCATTTTCAAGTTAGATTATTGCAAGGTGCTGCCCTCAAAGCTGCCTCTGACAAGCCTGGTGAGGCTTCCTCTACGACAGAATCTAGAGACTGTGTGGCCATGATGAGGAGGGCATCAGCAATATCAGCTTAAACATTCCAAAGTAGGTTGAATAGATTTTTATGTTTGTGAAGATCTTGTATGAAGAAGACAAACATTCAAAAACCAATAAATTGATTTTTTTTGAGGTTAAATTATGTATTATATGTACAGTTTTGATAGATATAGAGGATTAAGGTTTTCCTGAGTAAATAAGCATTTGAATCAGAAGATTAATGATGTACAGCTCAAGTCAGCTGAGATGGTTATTAACAAACACCTCCAGTGGGAGGGGATGTCCATACTCTGGAGCTCTGAATTGCCTAAATGCATACCTAAAGTATATTGAAGAAGATGAGATTATTATCTTCCCTCAATGAGCATTTTCAAGAGCCACTGCTATAGTTTTTAGTTTCAGATTAATACCTCAAATCTGTACCTTTTTCTGGTGGCCCACTACTCTTTGCCTTATGAAGACAGGTATTTTAGGTCACACTTTTGATTTATTGTTGATGAACACTAGCTGGGAGGTTAGATCAAGGTAGAAAGAGGAGTTTGCTGCATTTGGGCTTAACATAGTAGTATAGGACAATCTATTTGTTCAATTTATAGTGCTAGAAACACACAGTAGCTACTGGCTTGTTCTGACTATAAATAATATGTAGTTGTCACTTTCAGTACTGAGGGAACCTGAGAGATAGGAACCTCTATTTATTTGCAGTTTTAGCTTCCTTCATGCATCACTGAAAGTGGAAATGAAACAAACAAAAAAAAACCCTAACCAAACGAAACCAAATCAAACAAAAAAAAACTCCAAAGAAATCCCACAAACCACCCCCCAAAAACCTCTCTTATAGGCTTCAGTGGAGCTTTAACACATTGCAAGAAGCTCCTGGAGGGATTTTCCATCTGCCTTTACCTACTGGAGTTACAAGAGCTTATCCACCCACAGCAGCCACAAAGAAATGTTTTCAAAATATAAAAGCTTCCCTGAGTGTTAGACCCTGCTAGAGATTGCCTTTATGGTAAGATTTTAGAATTTGGGATGTTTGGTCTTCTACTTTGCAATCTTAATAAATTATTTTGATTTTCTGTACTTTGTTTCCTCTCCCTCCCACCAGTAAAAAGCAAGAAGTGGTTTTCATGACCATTTAAGAATGGATGCAATGTACTATAAAACTAAACATAAACATAAATAGCTATAAATTTTCTAAACAGTACATTTCGTGTCAAATAAATTTTTCCTTCTTCTCTTCCTCACTTCTGTACTGGTTGCACTGGGAATACTTTGTTGCTGCTTTAAAGTTTCCTTCACCATGCCTTTTCCATATTGAATTCTGTTTCATCCGACCTTTGTGCAACACTGATTTATAATGTATATTTCCTTATGGACCTCCAAAGAGCTGGAGATGTCTAAATGAACACTTCTGATGCATGCCCAGAGGGTGCTTTTATGGTTTGGAAAACCTCAGCCTGCAGCTCAAAGTCCCAAATGATGTATTCTCAGAGCATCCTAGTGTTTACAGAATGAGGTGAAAGGAGCTGAGACGATTAATAAGATAGAGATGCTTGAGGCTTTGGAGAAAAAAATAGTCATTGTGAGGTTGAGAGGCAGAAGAAGGCCTGTGCCATATTTGTAGCTTCCTTTAATATGAACCTCTTGACATTCTGCAGAGAGGCAAATTTCTTCCATGTAGCTCTGCTGGTTGATTTTCAGGATCTGTGTTTTCGGGGACTCCTGCAAAACTCATACAATCATGCAGGAAAGGCTTTTAAATTAGTAATACAAACATTGCCAAAGAGTTGTAGATGAAATCAACTATTTCTTTCTGTAATAATCTCTCGGGCTCTATCCCCATGGCCTCCACAGCACAATACCCTGCAGAGATGTACATGCCAGCACTGCACACAAGCTTTGTCTTGCTCATAAAACTAGGGTGGTAAGCGTGACTAAAATGACCCCCGTGTTGCTTTACATGCCCATTTATGAGCCTAAAACATATTCACAATGAACATTGTCTGCATTTTGTCCCTTCTTGCCTAGCCAGATGTTTCTGTAACCTGCTTTACTGCTGCGAGAGATGGAGGGGCCAAGTGGGAATGCTCAGTGCTGGTGTCAACTGGAGGCTGGCGTCACTCATTATTGCACAGCCGTGCCCTTTCGTGAGAAGTCAGTCGGCTTCGCTGACAGCTGATCTGGAGCCAAGACACCAAAAGGTTAAGTCACAGCTTCTCTGTGCCTGCTGCTGCTGCTCAGTTTCCCATAGCATGGGGAGGGATGATCCTGTGGTCCCAGTTTACCCTCTTGAGTCCTCCCTGAGCATTCGCTTGGCTGCAGCACTCGACCATATTAGGAGTGTATGGAGCAAAGACCAGGAGCCTGGATCAGGAGCTCTCCTGTCAATCTGAAGAGCTGCTGCTATATTTAGTAATAGGCACATGGGAAAAACAGCTTAAATGTGGGAGGGGGCTGTTGGAATGCCGAAATGTGTCTGAATCCACTTGACTCTTGATGGAAACTCTCAGACTGTGCTATCTTTAGAGGGTCTTGTACAGAAATAAATTACATTTCTCTATTTTTTTTTTCAATAAAAAGAAAAGCAATTTAGCTTCTGTATACCTTCACCACAATAACTCTGATGGACACCAATTATAGCAGAGCAAAATAAAACCCTTGCTAAATGTTTATTTACCCTCTTGTTTCAGTCTCATGCAAAGTAATCAGCAAAAGTGTATTGCATTTAAATGCAATTATGGCAGCCCTTATAATGTGAACAACTTAGTTATGGTGGTTATTTTTTCTTTTTTTCCTTATTTAATGTAATCATGAAGATGAGCAAAAGATTCATCTTGTGTTCGAAATGCCCAAATAGGAAAGTGAGGTAGTACTGTTCATTTGCAATTAGCACACTTACTGTAAACAAATGATCCCCCGTTACATCTAGTCACAGCAGAACAAGAGAGACACTCCTAAATTATTAAATTAATAAAGGATTTAGTCTTGTAGCAATCTGATGCATCTGATGAATCACACTTCAACAGAAATGTACAGCTGTTCTTTACTCAGAAAGCAGGTTTTTGGGGTTTCAGCAAAGAGCAATGTTTTGTGGTTTTGTTTCCATTGTATACCTAGGCTGAATGCTGTCTTGTGATGGTCAAGTGACTCCTCTATGGTCTGATACTGAGTCAATAGCTAAACATGGAGCCAGCATTTCCCTACTTCCCACTCATCTACAAGTCAATCATCTACATAATCTCTAGGAAAAGCTTGTGGGACCAAATCACAATCAGCAAGGAGGCTGAGGGAGGAAATTCAATTGCAGAAATTTATTTACTCAGTGCATCCAGGGAGAGTAGAAGTTTGGCACTAAATGACCCATGGAGCGGTTGATTTTTTTTTTCCCCCCTGAACTAGAAAAAAATGAGAGTGTTAGAACTCTGTGATCCTGCTGTGGGTTTTGAATGCCTGAACCTATTGCCTTGGCTCCCTGCAGCACTGCAGTGTTACACCCGTTCTGCCACAGCTTCACTCTCCAGCCCTGTAGGCAGTGAGCATGGCAGAGCCTGGAAAACCTGATGCAGCTCAAGGCAGGTATTATTCCTTGTTTTTCCTCTGGGCCTGGTCAGCTTCTCTCTCCACAGGAAAATGATTGGACACTCTTTATCAAAAAAAACCCAAAAAACCTATCTGCTTTTGTTTAGCATTTGTCTAGTGTTACCTAGCGCTGCTCCAGGTATGCAAGATACTTGGTGGATACATAGAGATTTATATGTTTTTGTTTTTTGAAGGTATACACACACATCCACATATGTATTTGTTTTATAGCCACTAGTGGTCTTTGATAAGATTTGTCTATTTATGTGTTTTCTTCATTCTTCATTTAAAAAAACCCAGCCTCTTCTCTTAGGTTTGATAACACTATTGTCTGAGCATGATTTCCATGATGACAGACCCCAGCCTGCAATGCCAAGAAGCATTCCTGCTCAGCCTCCTGCAGGCAGAAATGCACAGCCCAGGTAAGATAATGCATGGAAACCTGCCTCCTCCTGAGCCACACAGAGTTACAGTAATTTGGAAACAACTGGAGATTATGGTACTTCCAATCCACTCTTGGAAGTGCAATGATTAACTCCCGGTTCCAGAACTACCACAGGACAAGTTCCTGCTTTTTTATTGGACTCTCTTTGTCCCTCTACTTGTAACAGACACTCCAGCTTTATTATTGAAAATTGGGTTTTTTTTCTAATGTAAATTCCTTTCTCTGGTTTCCTCCACTACTTGACCGACATTTCATGTGCATACTGCTATATCAGCACAGAGTTTTTCTAAAAACCAGGAGGTAAATACAGCAAAACAATGAGGAGACACCACAGCTTCAAAGGGAGTTACCCCAGTTGCTGGCCTTTGACTTGGCATTAGTCAATATCTAAGGAGTTTCATTAATGTTTCATTTTCCTTGAGAAGTCATCCACTTTCTTTCTGTCTGAGCTGCTGCTGAGGAATACAGCAAAGAAAATTATGCTTTTTCCAATTAATTAGGTTGGTTTTTTTTCCCAAATCACACAGCACTCTGTGAATAACCGGATGCATATTGTGTGTACAGATAAACAATCATTAGTACAGTTTGTAAATATGCAATATATACCCAGAGAGTGTCCTGAAATTTTTCATACTCTTGCCAAATGAGTGTGTCTCTGTCTGGAATATGAACAGCATTGACTGACACAGGGAATCTGGGGATTCTGAATCACCCTGCCTCAAAATAGAGGCTGTGATGCAGTAAAGCACTCAGTAAACGCTGTCCTCTCAGTCCACAGATCTCCATCACATGTGTCATTGTAGGCAAGCAGGTGATTATCTTTGGCTTATGGTAATTTAGCAAGTATCAAATACGGTTGTTAACAGCCAGACCTCTAGAATGAATGCACAGCAGGGGTAGGAAGTGGGTGGATGCAGAGGGTTAGTCATGGCACGAGCTTACATCCTGGGTCTTTGAGGTCCAGCAGTAATAAGTAGTTCTCACCCATGGGTGTGTATCACAGACATGCATTTGCACACTCTGTGGTAGGGATCACTGCTGCTCAAGAGCCACCTCGCAGCAATGGGGACTCGCCCTTTGGAGCCAACAGATCTCAGGAGATCAATGGATCCTGAGTAAGCTGTCTCTGGAAGAACACAGTGCCACACAGAGGATTAGTGCAGCTACATTCAGTGCAGTGAAAGGCAGATATATAGGTGCAGCCCCTTCTCTTCACCTCCTCTGTACTGCAGGTAATTTTAAAACAGTGTCTGAATGCAGCTGTTTTGCACTATAAGAACAAATGCTTAAAATAACCTAAAAGCAAGGAGCAAATAGCTTAATGAAGGAAATCACTATGGATAAGCATCTTTCTGTTTCCCTGTGACTGCATAATTCTGTTTAGCTCATTGTTGGTGTCCCATATCTGTTTATTGCCTGTAACTGGAAACACAAATGGATAGAATGATGAACACTTCTAGCAGTCTCTAAAGTCTAACAATCATGTTAAGCTGTCTTTCAAAATAACTGCATTCATCTACCTTACTGAACATAACAATCTAGCTGACATAACATAACAGAGGGGAAAAATTTCATGAGCTGGAAAATCCTTAAGTTGGCACAGAGTGATTTACTAGTTCAGGGGCCTTGATCAGTGGGATTTGAAAATCAGGGTGTTTCAGAGGTGTTAGAAATGTTTCCTTCCTTTGTCACTGCCCAGTTGTCATTTTCCTTAGAGTATTGACTCAAAAGACCAGAAATTGCACTGTTCAGAGGAATTTGTTTGTGTCAGGTATCCAACTGTTCTTCTGATTTCCATCTGTATTTGTCTGGGTTCCTGTATCACTTACATTGATATTATCTATACTGGTAAATGAACAAATGCAATCACAACTTCCACTTCTTCCCAAGGAAATAAAATCTAAAATTTCTCCCTTTGTCTGATGACTGCCAGCAGAAGAACTGTTGGAAAGGGCCATCCTGAGCAATGCTCACTTCCACTGAAGGCAGGAATTCTTCTTAGCTCTGAGAGAATTGTACAGCCCTGATCGGTCTTCTCTATGATTTTTCTCAATTGATGTTAGTCTTACTTTGCTCAAAATGGCTCAGGATCTTTTAAACCAGTCTTCATTTGGTACATTTTATTGTATTTGTGACTAGGATGATAGATAGTGGAAATAGCTGCTGAAAAAAATAAGAGCCTTTGAGTTACTATTCTTGATCATTTATTTTAGACAAACTGTGAGATTGAGGGAAAGTTATTTCCAGTGGGCTTCAGATGTAGCTGTAAGTTTCATATTGGAAAACACGGGAGTTTCCCCCTCTATATCCAAAACCGATCTGAGCTGCATGATGCAACAAACACATCTTCCATCAACAACTAAGAAGACACTCAAGGTTTATCATCCCTAGTTTCACTGATGAATGATGCCTCCAATAAACAGTCCCAGAGAGTGTGAAAAGTAAAGCAAATAATGCAGCTGCTCTAGCAGGCACAAGAACTCTTTAGGTCTAGATAAAACACTAAAAACGTTTGGTTCTTTTTTCCTATGTAGGGTTCTCCATTCCTGAACAATCATCCTTCTCTAGGGTGGCAGGGAAGGATGTCCTCACCTTAGTCCCCCTCTACATCTGTCTTCCTCATGCCTGGACTGAAATTGCACTTATGCAGTCATTGCTCCTGGCATTTAACCATGTCTTGGCACCCTGACAGAGTCTCCTTTGCTTGCAGTCCTATTCCAGCTGTTCCAGGGTTTCTAGGCCAGGCCTGAAGCCTGCAGTCCACAGACATCTCATTAGGCAGCCTGCAGCTCCATTGTTTCCCCTACTGCATTGAAATTAAGCCTGCTCACAAGTTTTGCATGTGAAAGTATAAGAAATACTCAATAGCCCTTCTGTGTTTGTCTTCTGTCAATTTAAATAATCTCTTTGACAGCGTCCCATGGGCTTTCCTTGAGAGCAATGACCCCCACTGCCTCCCTTGCTGAACAAGGGTGTGCAGAGTAGCACAGGCACCTGCCCAGAAAACCACCACAGCAAAACTTTTCTCCAACTGTTGAAAAATCTGCCTCACCCAGAACTTGGTCTGACTCCAGGCTGGATTTTCATTTGTTCCGTCATGGGCTACTTGTTTTGCTTTGAGCAGCAACATGTTGAAAAGTCAAATTGATATGGAAAATTCAAACTGCCAAGTGTTAAGGTGGGATATGGATTCCCAACTAAAATTAAGGTCTTTGAGAAACTAGTGATCTAGTAAACGTGGAGGTTGAGGACAAGGGGTAGAGAAGCAGAACTTGCCAGAGAAAAAAGGTGATTTTGTGTCACACACTTCAGTGGATATGAACTGTTCAGTCTCAGAAATGACAAATGAAACAAAAAATTTTGTTGTTTCCTGTGGACATTGCATAAGTTTTCACTGGTAGTGTTCAATAACCTGCATAATGAGGTGGGAAATTTTAGGATTGAAAGTGTAGAGGAATCATCTAGGGAAAAAAAGGTCTTTTTTTTTGAGGGGCATGATTGATAGCTGAAATTCTGGGAACCACAGTCATCTGTTTGCAGAAAGCTTCCCCATAGCACATAGTTAGATTTTTGCCTTCATAAATATTATCCTTTCAGGACATATTTGCTAAATCATGTCCAGTTCACTACCATTTGCCAGCCTCATTTAACTTCATTAGTGCTGTGGCCCGTTCATATTGTTTAAAATGCAGTGTTTCTTGGGAATGGCACATATGAAATTATGCAAACTGTTTAGAATAGCTTCACCTCAACCATTCAGCATGGGTAAGTTAAAAGGAATTTGAGAGAACTGCATTGTACCGACATGTTACATTAAGGTCAGTAATTAAGTAATGTGTGTGCACTAGCACATATAAAACAGTAAGAAATGGATGGTAGCAAGCACACTGGCTCCCAGGGGTGTGTGGCCATGTAGGGCCGAATTCCTCACTGCAGTGCTGTCTGCTTTGGCAGAGCTAGAGCAGAGCTGCCCATTTTTGTTTCCTGTAGTGATGGTAGACATATATGCTCATACTGAGCATAGTGCCATACTGCAGCATCTATCTACAATTTGGGTGAAATCAGACAGCAGTGCTGTGTCTGTCGATCTAAGATTTGATCTGACCAGATATTCAATAAATGTTTCAGATTAACACGAGTGTCTGTGTGTATACTTATTTTTTTTAATATTTCCAAACCGTAATTGTTCCCTGATGTTGCCCTCTCCCTAGTAGCATTGGAATGGTACTGATAAAGTATACCCATTTTACCAATGCAAACCAAACAAAATTTATGGGAAAAAAAAGTGTATGCAAAAAAGTCTATGCCAGCCAATAATTCTGATGGACTGTGGGTGTTGCCCTTTGCTGCTCAGAGAAGACTGACGGTTCCAGGCTGTCCTTGTATACAGTCAGGGCTGGAGCAGATCTCAGGCCAGATAAGTAGCATTGACTTGCTCTTACCCCACTTCTGGGTACAGGGAATAAGTATTGTGGTGGTCTGTTCCCTTCCTTCCAGTTACAAATACAGCAGGAGACTGTGCTTGGCTTTAAGACCTTCCAAGTGCCTCCTTGTCCCTCCTAATGTGCAGATCACACCGTCACTTCTGTGAGGGGTTAAATATCTGTCATTACCTTCTAACTTCTCTCTCTCTCTCTTTTCCCCCCTTCCTTTAGTACATTCTTTGTTACTGTCCAACTAATCCAGGCACTTACCCACATGGGAGTCAGCAGTTTGCTCCTGGATTGAGCATCTCCCTGTAACTTGCATTAAGTAGTTCAGAAGGGTGAGGCTTACCGTAACAGTCTGTATTCTTCCAGAAAGGGTGTGGTTTAGGTCAAAAGATAAGCATGTTATTGTAAAGACTGTTGAATATTGATTAAAACCATCGGGAAATTATTTGTTTATTCAATGAAGTGGAAGGCTGTGCTAAATTCCCTGGCAACGGGCTGAGGCACTGCGTTGTGATACAATTGCTCTCTTTCTCCTAAAGCCTAAGCACCAGCCAGGGTCATGGTGTGAGATTGTCCCAGGCTCACATAGGTTGGGTTGTCTTCACTGGATGAGGGACTGTCACAGAGGGGTGGGGAGTGCCACAGCATCTCCAGGCTGCTTTGCCATTCTGAGAGTTTTTCTCCCTAGGAAACCCCTGGCTGAAACAGTGTGATTCCCACTGCCAAGCTGCACAACCTGAAATTCAGAGTAGGGCACTTCCCTTATCCAAAAGGCAACTTAGCAATAAATAATGTCATATTCCATGAAATTTCCATGCATTCCCTCCTTATTATTTAAATGCTCTGATTCTGTGAATTTCAGCTGGGGAGGTGCTGGTGACTGGGTTAGATTTTGCAGTTTACCACTTTTGCTCATCCCATTGTGTTTAGTAAGATGCTGACTGTACTGGTCAAAAGACCTCACTTAAATTTCAGTCATTTGTCAACACACAAAGTGTTTTGCATGCTTTCTGTTGGTGACTTACAAAGCAGTAAATGAAACAAAACTAAGGAGGAAACCATCACAAATGCCTGTTTCATGTCTCCTTCTCTCTGTCCGTCTCTCACGCTTTATTGGTGTAATTATAGCTCATCTCCCCATGTTCCCTTAGCAACAGATGAGGAGGAGGATGGCTGCCTGTCTCACTCAGAGGACATGGCAAGCAGTGCTGCTCTGCCTTCTGTCCCAAGGTGAGATGCTGCCTTGGGAGGGAGCTTCTGCAGAATGACCCACAACCATAAGTACTCAGACATGCTGTTTTAAAGTACCAGACAAGTTTATCAGATGATCTCTTGGGGATTTTATTTGAGTTTTACAAGAAACATGCACACAATGTTGCCAGGTCTTGCACATTTTTTTGTATGATTGCGTCCTTGATCAGAATGATTTGTTTTTAAAACTGCCACCCTAGTACAAGGGCCTGCTTTAGGTCAGCTGGAGAAGGGCCAGCAGCTTCCTGCACCTCTCCTCAACAGAAGATAACAGCTGAACTCAATTCTTGGGCCTCCTAGGCTACCAAAAGAAGGCAATCCCATTTCCAGTTCCTCAGATACCTCCTTCCTGGCAGGTGCTGGTCTGGGGCTGTAACTTCTTGCCTCTTCTGCATCCCTACCTGGCAGGCCTTCTGTCCTGGGTTCATGCTGAATTGTGTCCCCATTTATCTGTTTAGCCCAGAAATAAGTTTTACAGCATTAAACCTGGATCTGAAAGTGAAGGGAGAAGAAGGAGAAGCTGTGGAATGTCTGAGGGGATTGTTTTAAAAATATAAAGATAAGCCTGTTCAACTTTCCTTCACACACAGCTTGTGTTGTCTGTGGTGCGGACACCAGCAGGGAGCTCTCCTTTGCTTTCTGTTCGTTTCTGCTAGCTGAGACATACAAGTTCTCTCGACTGTGCTTTTTTACTTTTTCTGGAACTGTTCAAACTTACTATGGACTAAAATCCCAGAAGAGCGCCAGGAGCTCACACCTGTGGCCCAACAGAGCCTGGCCCAGGCCACGGCCTCTTCCAGCACCACAGGGACTGATAAAGATGGAGTGAAATGAGCTACAGATCACGAAGGGACTCTCTGAATTTTTCATCTCTTGGAGCAGCAAGAGGTTTTGTTCTTCAAATTTTTTTTTTTTTGTGCTGGGAAGTGCTTTGCCTGTTAAATAAATGGTTTTTTCCACTTCTCTCCAAGGAGGTCTTGTTTCTGAACCAGCTGGGGGAGGGGACCACTTGGGGCTGCTTTCTGGAGAGATCCCATTCAGAGATCCTCTCCCAAATTTGCCCTAAACTAGGACACCTTCTGACTCCTGTCTCCCAGGGGCCAGAAAGATGGAATTGTCTCACTGTCTTTGTAGAAAAATAAATATCATTTTCTATATCTTGATATGTAGGAGTGGATTAGAAATCTCAATGGCAGCACCCACCTGAATTTCTTAAAGTCCCATCTTCAGACGTCTGCTTCTCCGAAAGTCCTGACAGAGCATGACATGGAACAGTTCTTTGGTACTGATAGCCAGGAAAATTGTGAAGAAACAAATAAGTGATTGTGATTCAAGGCCATCTAAGCTACCCAAGCAAAAGGGAGACAGGAAAAGGCTAACAGAGTGGGCAGACACTGGCCATTTTATCACCTTCCTAAGCCACTTTCCTGCATGCCTCTGCCCGTCTGTTGTCAGATTCGGAGGAGGAGTTTGGTCACCACAGAAGGGCTGTCATAGCTGCATCCACTCTTGAGATGTGAGGGTCAGGGAGAAAGCTATTAGGCTCAGGAATAAAGAGCAGATGGGAACCATTATGCCCCATAGCCTTATAACCTGGACAATACAGAGGTTTCATGGTGTGAACCAAACAGAAGCAAAAGCAGAAGTGTTCCTGCCCTAGGGGAAAAGCTTCCTACAGAGGACTGCCTTTCTTAAAACATCCTACATGTAATTGATAACATGTGCCAGTCCCTGGGGCCAAAGCCCAGCATCTGCCTGTGGCTGAGTCCTGCTCAGAACAGGAGAGGAGGGGTCACCTGGGAGTCTGTGTCCCCAGTCTGGCCATGGTCTGCATTGCCTTAGGGCCTCGTGAGAGCTGAGGGGAGAGGAATAGGACCAGTGTCCTGCAGGTCCCATCATCTCCCACAGCCCTATGGCATGTGGGAGATAGTCCTGACATGTGGGGTGGCTAGCTAGGGATGAAACCTGGTTTCTCTGCAGCTCCACAAGGCTGGGCTAAGATTTGACCACTCCCCACCTGGTATCCCCTTGGCTAGAGCTCCTGTATTTATTTCCAGAACAAAATTTCTTGTTTGGCAAGGAAGCATAATAGAAATAAAGGCCCAGATGTTCTCAGGAAACTCTAGTTCAGGCATTGTCAGTCTCATTCTGTTAATGTTTAAAAAGATAAAGCAAATTATATTGAAAAGAGCCTTGTGAAATTAAATCAAACCTATTCCTCTCTGGAAATGAATCACCCCAGTTTAGACTGGAACAATTATGTTTGCTGCCTGAGACTTATTTCATGTTCCCTTCTCAGATTTTAGGGCACTCACACAGCCAAAGCAAGCTGCAGCTGTCTGCTGTGTAATTCCATGCAAACTGCAGGCTTGGGCTTCGTTCCTGCCTGTACAAGGACTTGTCAAAGGTGCAAGAGTTCAAAACATGCAGAGCTGAAAGACTGCAAATAGACAGATCTCCAATTAAACAAGTTTAATATTACTCAGAAATGTGCTTTATCTTTTTCAGAAATGTCAGAATAGTTCTTGGTTTTGTGGCATCAGTCCTGCTTTCCCATAGCATGGCAGCATGTGAGCTATACTGGGGCATGTCTTTTCTGTTTGGTGTGTGTCTCTGGGTGTCCAAAACAGGAAAGTCTCTTGTTTTTGAGAAGGCAACATAGTTATATATAGTTGCGTGAGGCCGGAGAAAGGTTTTCCAAACTTCTCCCATTGACAAACTGATGTTACTACAAAATCTAATCATTTTATAATGCAGGGTATGCTGCAGTGCTACTCCCTCCACATCTCTTCTCTGAGTCTGCTCAGTGTCATTACTGGCAGCTACAGCCAACATAAAATCACAGGGAGGGAGTAACCTTCACCTGCAGACCAGGGTGGAAAGGAAGAGGAAAGTTCGGTCAAGTCTTGTTTCTGTTTTACCCTTTGAGGTGAAGTTTGTAACACTTGAATTCAGCTGAGCTTTTCCGACATGAACAAACAAGCTTCAAGTACAGGACCCAAAACAGGGCAGGGCTCAGAGGCGACCCTGGGGAACCTCCAGGTGATTGTTTCAGGGAAGAGCACTGCACATGGAAGATTATTCTGTTTGACTACTTGCTCCATTTCCTGGTTGATTTGGAAACATGTTTCTCCTGACTTCAAAGACATGTGGGCAGAACTGAACTCCCTGTTTGTGAGTCCACCAGAGTCAGACTAGGGGCAAATATAGACCTGAAACAGACCAGGTCTGGCAGCCTGACTGTGAACAGAAACCACAGCTGCTGACAGTACAAAAACTATTCAAAAAATCTCTAGTGCCTGGTGCAAGTTGGCTTCTTCCATCCACCATGAGTGACAGCTGTAGAGAAATCTTTGGAGAAGCAGAGCATGCCTTTCCTGTTTCCAGAAACAGAACCTGGCTTGGCTGACCCTGCCTGGGGCCTGCATTGGTTTATAGCAGAGAAACGGCATAAAAAGATACAGGATTGCTTATGATAAGATGTGGTCCGTGTCTCTTTCTAGTTTAGCTCTTTCAAGAGAAATGTTAAGTGTGTCCATTTATCTTGCTGCCTTCTCACCACCAGCTCTTCTAGGCTCCATACCAACATCACTGATGTTGAGTAACTAGATCCCACAGTCAACAGAAACACCATGGAACTTTCTTCCTTTGGAACAATCTCTCTGCTCCTCAGGCAGTTTCAGAGACCTGATGGCTTTCGCTGGCCAGCTTGCTCACAGAGGGGTCTGTTTGCCGTACTTAGCCTTGGAGATGTGTTGAAATCAAGAGATCTAAAGAGCTGGACCATTTGCCCCCTTGATGCTAAATAGCCTTATACTCCACCTTTTGTGCTCCACAAAAAGACAGTCTTCATCACTTTCTAGGCTGCACTGGTGTTGATACAAACTGCCTACATTTTGGGAGATGAAGTATTTTGTAGGGTCAACCACAATTCTTCCCACCTTCAGGTCTTCTGAGAGACTGGGACCACAGAGTTAGGAAGTATTTGAATGTGTCATTTTAATTGATCTAACTGGTAACAAAATTTACTTCAGGGGCTTAATTTGGGAGTAAAATCCTGTGGTAGCCCCAGCCCTAACATGAGTTAAGTATGTAAATTGTAGTGAAATGTAGGTATTTCCCTACCTGCAGAATTGTATTCACCTTCTTCTAAGAATATTGATCTCTTAGACATCTCAAATACAGTGCAATGTTGCAAACTTTGGCTCTGGAATTTCCAGCCTCATATTGGCTCAAGAAGTGGCTGACTGCTTAGGCTGAAACATATTTTAGGGAAAGGATCACCTTGGCTAAGCTGGTTTTAAAACTCTTTTCTAAATATCCCCAAACAACCAGTCCTGGATATAACCTCTGAGTTTTAATGCACTTTGATATTTTCTGTTGTTATCTTCCTTATGCATGTTTAGCCAAAGTCATTCACCTGGCTTATGCTGAATAAACTGTCTCAGTGGAATTTTATGCAGCATCAGGCAGACCTAATTTGACTAAATAAAGCTCATGCTGCCCCACAGTTATCTCTGTCAACAGTGCCTGAAGCAATTCTTATTTTCAATATGGTAACTAGAAGTTCCATGGCTTATCTTGTATTATAGGTCCAAATTACAGACCACAGAAGGAGGCAGAAGAAAACCTGCCACTGTGACATTCTTCAGCATGAGGAAGCCTGAATAAATCTGGAGAGCTTTAACTGAACCTCTTCCTGTAAAATACATCCCATTACAGAGCAAGTGGATCTGTAATAGTCTTCTTTGATCTCTGCTAATACATGTATTTACTTAGGCATTGTGCAGGCAACAAAAAGAAATAGATGTTGTTTTCTAGCCCCCATCTGTATGTGTCAACATCTGTAGACCTTCTAAAACCCACTTTTTTGTGGGATCCCAGCCTAGTCATGCGTGTGATAATTAGAAAGTGAGCCTTCCAGACTGCCTTCTCCCATTCGTTGTTATTTGATCAGGTAAAGAAATACCAGAAAAGAGTAATCAGGATTGGCTTTTAAAATGGTTTTGAAGTGCCTCTTTTTTACTATAACTGGATCTGGAACAATGGTAGATGTGCCTCAAAAGTTAAAAATGAAAATGTGTATTTCATGTGTCATAGGTTGTGATTGTAAATAGCTGGCCTTCAGATGAAAAGGCCAGCTCTCTGGGCATCTCAGGTCTCTGAGATGGCTAAAAAAATTGGTATATTAGTCAATGAAAAATAAAAGCTCTAATTTCTACCTTTGTACATTGCTCATACCAGAGGATCTACACATTTATACTAAGGGTATTGGATTTTTTGTAGGGTTTGCCTCTTCTCAGAATCTTCTTTGCTTCCCAATGTACTGGCTTCTCCTACCTAGAGACCACTTGTTGTGCAGTGCATGCTTGGACAAAGTAAAACAAAGGTAGACATTCTTCCTTGGCTCACTGTTGCCTTATTTAATTTTGATATTTTCATTTCAGTGATAGGCTGGAATCATACTTCTGCCAAA
>VWZN01009846.1:932590-1027793 GCA_013396955.1 Regulus satrapa | reverse complement strand
GATAACCATTCAAAGTCCTTACGTTTTTAAAATGAAATTTGCTTAAATCTGGGGAAGGGGGGGGGATATGTGTCACCTTGCTAAATTTCACAGTTTCTACAAGATGTGGACCCACTTTAAAAAGGTCATCCTGATCTTTTTTCTTCCCCTCTGAAATAAGCAAAAGTACCTTTTTAACCATTCCTCTCAAAAATAGCCAGACTGTTCTCAATAGATGTTATAAAACAAGAGGCTATAAAACAAGAGGCTGTGTGGTTTGATACCCAAATACGCGTGGAACGCTTCCTCTAAAAACCCAGGTGAGGTTCATGAACTAGTAACAGCACATAGTGGAATGATACAGTAATGAGTTTTCAAGGACTGAATCTGATTAAATAGTTAAGATTTCAGAAGACAAATTGCTGGATGCTTGTTTGCATTAGGGGAATAAGTGTGGGGCAAATTCCACAGTCAATTCCAGTCTTTTGTGAATCAAATCAAATCCCCTTTTTTTCTTGAAATGATGGTACAATTGATATTCTACTGATAGACTGAATCTCTCCACAATCAAACCTAAATAATCTGCAGAGCCATGCACCGCACATAGCAGTTTGTGTCGGTATATTAACCATACTTCTGTGTATACTTCTGTGTGTTAGACCTTCTTACTAGCAATGGTATGCTGTAATTAGCCTCCCTGGAGTCTTAATTTCAAAAGCAAAGTTAGTAATTTCAGTTCATCTCCTTTCCAGTGTATGTACACATGTGCAACTACACATACACAAACAAAATGTTCAGCTGCCAGAATTGTGCATCTGAGCTGACAACTGTTTTAAGAGCAGAACACAATAACCATTAAGCCCAGAAACAAGACCAACAAGTATTTCTGAGCTGCTCTTTAACTTCTCACTCTAACTCGTCTAGTAATTTTTAAAGTCACCATAGTGTGTGTCTGTCTCACTAAGGTTATATGAGATTTCTCATGCTTACCAGGGTATAAGCAGCTCTTTGTCCAGTCAATGTGAATTTCTTCAGAGTAACTACAGAATCCCCATGTGCTCGGCACAAGCTGATGCACTGTGGATAATGGATTTCTCCTACCAAATTGGTAGCTTTTAAATTCAGGCTGGCTGTGATGAAAGTCATGCCATGTCCTGTCTTTAAGCTTAATTCCCTCTTCAAGCTACTTTCTCAGTCTATACTTGTGAGAGATCAATTTTCCAACTGTCTTCTGGAAGATTGGAACTCTGTGATTAATATGTAAATTATTTTTGTTCTTTTTATTAGCTTTATGTGAATTATGTTTAACCTATTGGTTCTCCATATTTCCAAACATGTCATACTCATCCATTTCAAGGATATAGGGTATTTGCTGACAGAATAATCAAATCCATACCTAGTGTAATTAGAGTAAGTGAAGGGAAGGATGTGATTATATGACCTGGGTGAGCTATCATTGCTTCAGTCTCACAGAAGTCTTTTCCTATATTTGGCAGTGCAGTGCAAGGTTCTCCTTTGCATTTCCCAAATAGCCCTTGGGAAGTAACCCACTGTTTTCATTGCAGATGTTTCATGGGTAGTTCCAGTTATTTCACTATTTATTGTGTAATCTCTTCTCCAACAATCAAGGTAGCCTAGGGAGACAAACATGACAAGCCTGAATTTCTAGAGAAAAACATCAGGTAGACACCACCAGCTCCTTCACTCACCACCTTCCCTGCCTCTCATTTTAGCTAATCCTCTTTCCGCCCAAACCCCTTTTTCTGGTCAGCAAAAAATGGATAAAGTAACACATGCTGTGTCTCTGTCATGAGGCCATGTTTGAGCTCCCTTCCCAGGAGCCACCCAAAAGATAGGAATGTCCCTTCTGCACCAGACGAAAGGGGACCCAACACAAGACTGGGGGTTTCCACAGCAGCAGATGCAAGCGGAGAGAAATAACTGCATCCAGTATAGGCATTTCCATCAGAGCTTGTCATGTAGGTTCCCTCTGGAGAAAAACTGCCACCCATGTGAATGTTTGATTCACCTGCCCTAAAGCAAATTCTTAAAATAGAGCTAATGAATAGCTCCCTAAAATGTTCCTTTTTCTGTCACTGGAGCATGAAGGAGCTGGGTTGAGAAGGTCAGCTGTTCACATCTTGATTATCAATGTCTGAAAGTCAAACAACCGAAGTCCCACTCACACATTGTTTTAAGAAAAAACCTTAGGTTTCCTCAGGGCTCAGTCATGAAGGAAAGAATAAAGGAAGCAAAATCAGAATATTGTTTGAGTAAAAATAGTAAATGCATAAAAAATTTTGAAACTAACATTGTTGCCATGTCTCTGTTGGTTATTCTACTCACACTCTGAAATTCTGTGTCTGAAATATTTAAGGTGTAGGTTTTGCAGGCCTTTGCTACATAGTGCTGTATTTATGCTCTGACAACCAAACGAGGTTCTTTTTTTTTTTTTTTCTTTTTTTAGGGCTTATGAACTGTGTATATTTTATTCCAGCAAGCTACTCTACAGAGCAAGTTGTTATCCAATAAACAAACATAGCCTGAAAGAAATAAGGCTTTCCAATGATGATTCTGTATTCACGGTACTTTTTGGCATTCTGGTCTATGAACAGGGAATATATAAAGGCCAATCTCTGGTTTAGACACTTTATTTTTCATGATGAAATGCAGAAGGGATAATTCAAGCCTGATGTCTGGTTTTTATTAATTGAATTAAAAATAATGAACTAAAAAGATGTTTTCTGCCAGCTCTTCCTGCAGGATTAGCCAACATATGCATAACTGTCTAGGTAAGGTAATGGAGTTCAACAAATATACACAATTAAAGAAAAACCAATGGGGGGGGAAGAAAAAAAGTTAAACTTTTCTCAATCCAAGCTGTTCCGGTTTTTTAGCAAACTTTCATGTGATCAGCAGAGGATAAGGTGCTTCTGTCACCAGTAAGTAGTAGGTGGTGCAGAATTTATGTGGGAAAGCTTCTTCTAATTCTGGTTCGGGCCCTGAAGGAAGTGTTTTGTGAAAATGATGGGCAAAACCAGATAATTTTTGGTTGCTACTTGTTAATCTCTTTTTTTCATATAGAGGAGGACAAGACAAACTGAAAACCACATAGTGAGAGCCACTGCAACACTTAAACCACCATGTGATTGCAGCTAGCATGAAAAATCGAAATTTAATAAATTAATTTCATTGTATTTCCATATGAATCTGCAGTGTGCCCTAGCAGCTGGTCAAGGGAGGGGCTCCTGCTCTGTTCTGCATTGGTGTAACCCCACCCTTAGTCCTGGCAGCATTTTTGGGAGCCACAATATCAAGAAGATATAAAGATATTGGAGAGTGTCCAAAGGAGGGTCATGAGGATGGTAAAGGGCCTTGAGGAGAAGTCTTGTGAGGAGTGGCTGAGGACACTTGGTCTGTTCACCCTGGAGGAGACTGAGGGGAGACCTCATTGTGTCTTCAACATTCTCGTGAGGGAAAGCAGAGGAGCGAGTACTGATCTCATCACTCTTGTAAACAGGGACAGAATTCAAGGAAACAGTATGAAACTGTGTCAGGGGAGGTTTAGGTTGGATATCAGTACTAAAAGGTTTTTTACCCAGAAGGTGGTTGGGCACTGGAACAGGCTCCCAGGGAAGTAGTCACAGCCCCAAGCCTGGCAGTGGCCAAGAAGCATTTGAACAATGCTCTCAGGCACATGGTGTGACTCTTGGGGAGCCGTGTGTAGGGCCAGGGGTTGGACTGGATGGTCCTGATGGGTGTCTTCTAATTCACCCTGTTCTACGATTCCATGATTTTAATTTCCTCACTTTTTTTTTTTTTTTTTTTTTTTTTTTTTTTTTTTTTTTTTTTTTTTTTTTTTTTTTTTTTTTTTTTTTTTTTTTTTTTTTTTTTTTTTTTTTTTTTTTTTTTTTTTTTTTTTTTTTTTTTTTTTTTTTTTTTTTTTTTTTTTTTTTTTTTTTTTTTTTTTTTTTTTTTTTTTTTTTTTTTTTTTTTTTTTTTTTTTTTTTTTTTTTTTTTTTTTTTTTTTTTTTTTTTTTTTTTTTTTTTTTTTTTTTTTTTTTTTTTTTTTTTTTTTTTTTTTTTTTTTTTTTTTTTTTTTTTTTTTTTTTTTTTTTTTTTTTTTTTTTTTTTTTTTTTTTTTTTTTTTTTTTTTTTTTTTTTTTTTTTTTTTTTTTTTTTTTTTTTTTTTTTTTTTTTTTTTTTTTTTTTTTTTTTTTTTTTTTTTTTTTTTTTTTTTTTTTTTTTTTTTTTTTTTTTTTTTTTTTTTTTTTTTTTTTTTTTTTTTTTTTTTTTTTTTTTTTTTTTTTTTTTTTTTTTTTTTTTTTTTTTTTTTTTTTTTTTTTTTTTTTTTTTTTTTTTTTTTTTTTTTTTTTTTTTTTTTTTTTTTTTTTTTTTTTTTTTTCTTATAGTGGTCTTTGATTATGAAAGGCAAGTGTGATTTGGAAGACATGGTCTGGCTGGCTTCCCTGCAGAAGTGCTTTGCAGCAGCCACCACTAAGTTGTGTTTGATATGGTGTACAAGGAACAGCAGCTTTGTCATAGTTCCACAAAGCAGACATAGGGAGAGGTATTTGTCTACAACAGGTTACAGGCCAGCCAAGAAAGAGAGAAAGAGAGAAAGAGAGAAAGAAAGAAAGAGAGAGAGAAAGAAAGAAAGAAAGAAAGAAAGAAAGAAAGAAAGAAAGAAAGAAAGAAAGAAAGAAAGAAAGAAAGAAAGAAAGAAAGAAAGAAAGAAAGAAAGAAAGAAAGAAAGAAAGAAAAATTCTTACTGTCGTAAAACAGTCCTATGGCTGAAGATTTTTATATTAACTTGCTCCAAGACAGCAAAGCCAAGTATTTTCTCTTATGTCTAGTTTCCTGAATTAATGATCACCAGAGGGCTTTTGAAGGAGCATGAGTCAGTGGTTTCACTTGAGGGCACTAGATACACTCAAAGTAGAAATGAAGGCAAACTCTTTTAATATGCTTTGGGGATAAATACAAACTAAAAGGAAAAATCATGCTCATCCAGCCATCAGCTTTAAAATGAAGTATAAACAAGAAATGTCAGCCTTCACACTGTTCAACTTTATTTTGAATCTTTAATATTAGCTAGTTCTTTACAGTTGTAAATATGCACACACAGAGAAATCACAACTATATAAAAATATAGTTCTTGTATATATGTGCACACGTGTGTAAAAATTGGGAGTCGCAAACTGCATTGGGCCCTTTTGACATGGCAATTTAGGAATAATCCTCACTGAGTATACCAAGATTCCACCTAAAGCATTCATCATGTTTCCTTTGAATCAGCATAAGGAGGCCTGGAAATTTAAAAGAGTAAATGACCACTTGTCAGTAAATGACAATTCTCCTGTGATCTATGACAAATGGATGAAATTAATGTAAGACCAAAGAACCATTATTTCAGATGGATTTTTTTTTTTTTTTAAAGCTTCATGGAGACTGCAAGCTGCTTAATCAGGGTGTTGCTCCTAAAATCTGTCTGCACTTTTATAAAATAATCCTATTAGCATAACACATCTGGAATACATCTTCCAGAACTTTAAACTAATGCAATCAGAGGTAGAAAAGGTATTTTATCCAGCTCAAATCTCTAAATCTGCTTGTTGTCTAGAAAGGCCTGGATGCCACATCATATTTATAGTCTAGGCCACACTAGCAACAAGAGTTAGATCTTATTATTGCTGAGTGGTGAACCTTTTCATTGTGATGAAACATTGAGCAAGTCATTAAAAAGGAAATAATGGCTTATAGAAATATTATGTACTGTAATGCTTTGTGATGGCTGTAAAGCTATCCACCTTCCATTTATCAGTGAGTCTGGTGATTACTTATCAATAGCAATTGAGCTGCAAAGCTCTTTCTGGGGATGAATAAAAACCTTCAGAGACCCAGTGATGCACACAGCCTATTTATTGTGGTCAGCCAATGGGTTTTCAGACTCAGGGCTCACTGTAGCCAACACTGGTTACACGAAGGGAAAAGGGAGAAAGAGAGGTGCAGGAATTTGTTCCACATAGGCAAGAGTTTTTAAGCTCCAGGCAATATTAAGTTGAGGCTATTTAAATCTCCATTTGGAAAGGACTTTAACATGTGCTTAAGTTTAAGCAAACTAATAGCTTCAGCCCAAAACAAGATACTTTTGGAAAGCCCCATAAACATTTGAGTAATGAGTCATCTTGACAGAATTCCTTTACATTTTCTATATTTTCTTATACTTTCTGTATGTAGTCGTTATCTCTTAAATGTAAGCAAGAATTTTGTGAAACCAAGACCTCTGTACGTGGATGTCCCCATGCACTAATTATTGCTAATTTGTCAGCCTAATGAATTATTTTGTTGACACTGAACAAACACTTGCATTTACAGTCCTGTTCCAGCTTTTAGGAGAATCTGGGTAGCCTTTTTATTCCTTTAATTGTAATATATTCTCTCTTTCTGTATAAGCATACATGGTTTCATAAGCTCTTCTTTTCAATTATTTAGTAGGAACTTTTATACTTCAAAATTTCAGATGGGAAAGCCTGAGGAAAATTGCCCAGCAAAAATGAGTATATTTTTGACCTGCTTGTTTTTGAAGATGATGGTCTTCTGTTGACAGTTGTTCCTGGGCATCATTATGAGTCACACTTTCAAGTCACTGATGATTTCCTAAATTAATCTGATACGAATAAATTCCCTATTATTGTTAGCATATCTCTTTTCCCCATGACTAGGTCTGAAAGGGGAAAAAAAGCTCCTGTTGTGAAGTCATCACCATAAAAAATGTCAATCTGTGAGAACTGTCATTTCTATCTATTCTTCTTATGATCACTCCTGTGTGACACTACTTCGAGTCACTCTTCATTTTGGAATAACAAGCCTCTGATGAAACACAAGACTCAGGAGGGCTGATGCAAATACTTTTTTGCCATCTGCTTTATGCTTCCCTGCCTGGCTGTGGACAGAGGCTCTTCTGAGAAGGGCCAAAGCAGGGGAATGAAAGAGCAGAGAGAAAAGCAGAGACCTGGGAACTAAGCAGTGCTGTGGAGGTCTCTGTGCCATCAAGACAATGTGGGTGTCTTCTCTTTCTAGCACAGATGGATTGTCAGTGTACGTGTTGCTGGCACTGGCTCCATGCATGTAGCCTTATTCTCTAGAGCTTTGCAGTTCCACCTGCTCTTCAGAAAAGATGTTGCCTTGGTACTTTCCTAAATAAACCCAAGGCTTGCAGGTACAGGGCAGAGATTACAGCCCTGACCTCCATGAGCAGCCCAGGAGCCCAGGAAGAGGAAAGAGTAGACAAAGGCAAGTAAACCATAGACAGAGTCCAGGGAAGGTCAAAAATCACAAACAGGTAATTAATTGGTATGTTTGTCATTATAATCACATATCCTTGATTTACACAGGTAATGCCTTTCTAGGGTTCTGGTTGCCAGGGTACTCAGAAATTGGATCCATTACAATTAAATAAAAACTCTAAATGGAAAAGGTAGCTTTTAATTTTATTTTTTTTTAAATTACACTCATATCATTGCATTTGGTAACATTTATTACAAGTGTTTAAGCAAAGTATAAATAATCTTTTTTTTTTGCAAATATCCAACATATTCTCTGTTGTGTATAAAATTTCACTCCATTATTTTTTGCAGAATGACTGGGAAAATCATAATATTTCTTTTGTTTGTTTCCTATGGCAAAAGAGTTCCTTTTTTCTCTCCATCTTTCTGGTTTAGGTAGAATCTCATTCCCCTGAGGAGGTAAAGCAAAGATACCATAATGAATATGTTATAAATTCTACCTCAGGACATATTCTACTTCTTGAAAAGAAGCTAAAATTAGAAGTGTTTCCTCCAATATAAGTGTGTGTCACTTCATTTTAGAGGTCCACAGAGTTTTTAACAGCTGTATGAACTGGGGAAGTGCTTAAGCATAAAGCATCCTAAACATCTTAGCTCTGTGAGCTTGTGTGAGGAGAAACCTGCAAGTACCTGTGGGTGTGCGTGGGTGGGGAAATACAGTCTCAGAAAACAGCAGGTCCAGGACAGAAAAGATGTGGGCTCTGGAGGGTATGAACATCTTGCACACTGGTGGTCCTGCTTAATCTCTGAGAGCTGAGAAACTCAGGGCTCCCAGAGCTGCCTGACAGTGTCCAAGGGCACCCCACACTCAGAACACCACCATGAAGGTACAAAGACCACATATATACCTGATGGGAGTGGGCAGCCCTGGAGGGGTTGCTCAAACACCCATCCAGAAGCTGTGGCACATCAGGATAATTGTCCACTCCTGAGTGAAGTGTTGGGCATCAGCCTGGGAGCCGTAAAAATGGAGTGTACTGCCTGAATAAGTGCCTACTATTAAAAGTAGTACCTTGGATTCCATTAATGATAATGGTTTCATAGTTAAAAGCTGTTCTGCAGCTATTAATTGAGATATGTCTCCCCTGACTTGATTCCTGGAGGGAAAATGAAAGTAGAGGGCATACAACACCTACATGGTCTACTGTGTTCTTTCCTGATAAACTCCTTCACCAGAACCCATGTCCCTCTCTTCACACCAGGAAGGAGCCCTGAAGAGGTCACACACACAGTTGTTGGCAGAGCTAAAATGAAAAGCAGTTTAGAGGAGCTTCAGAAATATGTCTTTTCCTCACTGAAGATAAAGGGATTGGTTGAGATGAGAACTAAACTTTGAGGTGAGCAAAACCTATCTTTTAATTTTGGCAGCAAATTTATACCTTAACATGAAGTTTTCACTGGCAGAGATCCAATGCTGAACTCAAGCAAAAATAAAGGCACTTACTGGTGCTTTAAAATGTCCTGCTATGTACAAACAAATGACAAGAGAGAGAGCCCCAGCTCCAGGGGATGTACAAAATAAATAGACAAGAAGTGTGATGCTGGCAGGGAAGCCATAGCAGGCAGGGAAGGATTTGCTCAACATCACAAACACAGCAGGTCTTTTGCAGGGCAAATGCACTGACCCAACTCTGGGGCAATGCCCAGTTAAAATGTGCTTTCTTGTTTCTCTGGTTTTAAGACAAAAAAATCAGGTTTACCAGCATTTTTTCTTCATTTCTATCTTATCTTCATCTGACTTCTTCTAAAATAAACTAAAAAAAGAGAAACAAACCCTAAAAAGTATTTGCATATTTAAAAAAAAAGTTTTTTAAAGTAGTCCTAGACAATGGAGGTTGGAACCACTACTAGTCATGGACTGTAATACAACATTTCAGGCATCAAAATAGAAAATGGAAGTCCTGGAATGGAACAAATGGAATGGAAAAAAGTATCTGAGTAAGAGCAAAATGTTATCCAGTCTTGTCTCCCTATCTTGGTGTGGGTTGTATATATAATTCCTGCTTCTTAAAAGGATAATAATATTACTTCACAATTGTGAAGAAAAGCATCTGTGCACCAGGTTTCAATTTATAATGAATGTGTAAGTAGTTTACTTACTTTAATGGGAAAGTAGTTTACTGCTTTGGAGTAGATTCACTTGAAAGTACAATGGGACAGCTTCTGTGATGGCTTTCTCAAAGAGCACAGTTGAGAACATGAATAATTCATGCTTTATCATCTGCAATTGATGTCTTATTTATTCCCTCCTTTTAATTTACTTGTATATATAGGAGATTAAATCACACTTCTCCTACTTAGGCAAAACATAATGTGAATGAAAACCTAATCAGAGAGATGGCAGCAGCTTAAAGCTGTTGTGCTGTGTAAAACACAAACAGGCAAGGTGTAAAAATGAAGAGGCATGGTAGAAACCATAACACCCATAGAAAATGGGTGGTAAGATTACTTTAGGTAACAGTAGTTCACAGCTCCGTTGGGCTGGGTGCTGAGTTGCCTTGATAAAAAGTTGCTTAAGAGATACTCAGATAAAATCAAGGTCTTGATATCACTATCTTTAAGAACTTAAGATCTTGCTTAGTGCTCTGCTTTTTGCTGTCTGGTTTAATTGCTGGAAAACAGAGGTTCCAAACATTTTGTTTCTGTGTGGTGTCTGCAGCTCTCATTCTCCAGGAGGCTCCATGAGGATGGTGGTTCTCAAGAAATGGGTGTTGATACTTTCAGTTTTAACACTTTTGCCCTTTCATGAGCACATATGTCTGGCTCCCAGTCCCCTAAGCTCCTCCAAAGTCATTCTGCAATTTGGTAATCACCGTCCTTTTTGGCTTTGGCAAACTCAGCAATTTGTGATGGGAGAAGAGCTCCTTGCATCTCTCAGCCAGCTCCAGCTACTCCCGCACTACTGTACTGGTCCTCTACTCCAATCCACCTTAAAAGACCTCACACTTGAGCTGTGCCCAGGACTTTCTCCTTCTTACCCTCACACAAATGCCAAAATGTCTGGGAATTGGGTTCAGGGAGAGAAGGGAAGATTGAGAGGGGACAATCAAAGACCAGTTGGCTGCTAGCTCCCATCTTTTCCCAAGCAGGTGCTACCTGTGTCCTTAAAGAGATTTACTGCTAGAAAGGGATCCAGGGATCCAAAGGGATCTGCAAAAAAATATGGCTTCTGATATGTAGCTAAAGGAGCTACTTATTTGCACTTATATGGAATAGAAGTATTTTTTTTCCTGGTATTTATAACTAGGTAGGATGAAGCTGCACCTGATTTTTCCTTGTCTAGCTCCTGCTTTCACGTGGGCTTGTGTTATACTAAAAATGATCCAGACATGTTTTCTGAATGTCAGCCTGTTCGTTTGAGTTTTAATCTCCCAACCAAGATAGAAGCTTGAAAACTGATATCCCAGAGGGAAATTGGCTGAAATGCTGTAAACTACAGACTGTGCTAAAAGAAAGCCACCTACAGAGAAATATATCAGCACTGAACATATGTTTAAAATTGACTTTTAAAATAGATGTAACTGGGGATTAACTACTATCACTGTACTGGCAACTCAGCACTAGTGTGTGCAAAGAGAGTGTGGGGATTTTAATCAACTCATTCATTCATGTCAAATCTTTGTAGTTTATGTAAAAAACAAACCTCAACTCCTCTGTATGTCCCTAAGTGCCCCTGGCAGCTGACTATGATTTGATCAAAACACCTCTTTTCCTGAGTGCAACTTCCTCTTCCTTTATAAATGAAGAGTTTTAAAGCATCAGATCTTTACCTTACCTCCATTGCTTTTTTTTAAAAAAAATTTAACTTAAATATTAATGGTCTGTGTGAAGATGATTTATCTTCAGTGCTTTATTACTTATTAGACTCTTCATTGGCAAGGAAAAAAATTGTTAAAAGCAGAACCTACTCAATCAGCTGCTCAGGACTTATGACACTCAGTGGAAAACACCCGCAGAATCACTAATTAGTCCTTTTGCATGAGCACTGACTATTCAGAGGGAGACAATTGGGTCAGGCTCCCTGGCAGAAGAACATTCATTGTAAACAGGGTTTGCAAAGGAATGCAAAGGAGTCTTCTTTGGGAGTCAATAGGTGTCTATCAAATTCAACTCACAGAGAAAGAAAAAATTAAGATATTTCAAGGAAATGCTGTTTGTGGTTATGTGGATTTCACTTCCCCCATCGTCCCAGTCATCAGGACATTTAATGAGCCCAGGGCTTGTACCTGCAGGATTTTTGCCAGAGTCACATTGTACATAGGTGAGAGTTTGGCATAAGCCTTATATATCCCTCCAGAGACCACACCAATCCAGTTATGTCATAAAACACTGCTGTAGCAAAGGACTTATATTCAGTTGTGTAATACATTTTTGGGAGGTAAGTTCCTTGAATGGCTTTCTGTTGTATCAAGGAAACCACCACAGTTTTGCTCACTGTAGAAGATAGAGGGTAGGTACCTCCGGTCACATAGAATCTTTGAAATATATGTGTATGGCTTTACTATCCTCATCTGGAGGCAAATAGAAAAATCAATATTATTCTCTTACTTGTAACATTAAATATTGCCCCCCAAAATGCATGACCAAGTGACACATATGAGATAGAGCACTTAGCAGTGAAGTGATCAAATTGCCAGGACACCAGTCTCCACAGGCAACATAACAACTCAATCCCAGTGATTAGTGTCTTTTACTACAAGTACAATATTTGGTGCCTAATACATTCCTCTGCTTTTGTTATGCTTGCCAACATAGATAGTGACTCACACAGTAAAACAAAGGTAACTCTTGACATCCTTCACGAACTCCCACTCGTCAATTAGAGACCATAAAGCTTGATGTTCTGGTGAGGAAATCAGTGAGTTTGAACGCTGGCTTGTGTGGCTAATGCTTATCCTTCAGCACATAATCGGCTCAGTGCTAATGAGTTAGAATGGCTCAGATATGGCCAATCAAGTTCAGGCAATGGCTTATTCCAGAAAGCTTCTATTTTTGGAGCAGCTGAGCCATATAAAGACTTATCATGTAATTCCAGGAGGGTCTTGTTGCTGCATTTCCCAAATGCCATGGATGGTGGTTGTACAGAGGACAGTAAGAAGAGTGAGCAACCTCGTCTAGTGGAAAGTGTGTCTGCCCATGAAGGGGGGCTGAAAGTAGCTTATCTTAAAAGTCCTTTCCAACTCAAACCATTCTACAATGCTATGGCTCTAAGACCGTGTCAAAGTTGGCCACAATGATTTGGGAAACATCCCTATCTTCAACACTGTTACATGGAGGCTGAAGTAGTGGAGCAGCATTGCCGTGCTGTGCCTCACTATGGGCTGAATTATCTGTACATCGTCAAGATGGCACAGATATCACTCTGAGCAAGGCAAACCTGGATATGCTTGAGACCACTGACAATGCATCTTAGCACTGATCCAGCCATCTTGGTGGTGACTTCTGGTGTGGACACGGGGCTGACAGAGCTGCCTTGCACTGCCCGGCACATACTGAGCCAGGTCCTGCGTGTTCAGAGGATGCTTTTGCTCTGCAGCAGCTGGGAGCAGGGCAGAGAGATGTTTCTACGCCTGTGACATGGACATAGAATATGCCTACAAGAACATTTCTAGTGCTTAGCCGTGACCCAGCAGACACACTGTACCCATAGTGGCACGAGACACGCTGGCAGAGGAGCCAGGGCTGCAGGTCAGTGTGTGCCCATCTGCATGAGGTCTCAAATGAGGTGCATGCCTCCTTGGGTTAGACACACTTGCCATTGGGCTCTCCTATCTGCTGGCTGTGTCTGAGATGAAACACAAGTTTATACAAGAAACCATTGCCAAAATTCAGCTGTGTCACTGCCAGGCATTTGGGGGTTGCCTTTATCCCTCCTGTAGGACTCTGTACAGCCCAGAGCTCTGTCTTGTTTGTAGCTCCTCATAGTCAGTGCCATCATAAAGCCATCAAGGAATCTGCACTTCTGGGAGCTTCTCTTCTGCCTTTCCCTGGAGGCTAAGTGGAAGAGGGCACAGCACTGCTGGCAGAGAGAGAGCTGGCAGGGCACAGATCTCCTGCAAAATCACACTCCCTGTGCATGCTTGTAGGAACGACTGTCAATCCCTCCATTGCATGCAAGACAAAACATGGCTGTTTTCCAGGACACCTCTGAAAGCCAAAAGCCAACATCAGGCTAGCAGGGCTGTGGCACAACACATGCCACCTGGGCAAATGGAGCTGCTGGCTGGAGCTGGCTGTGAAGTCATGGAAAAGCAGCTGAGAGCCTGTCACAGCCTTCAGGCCTCAGAAACACATATAGGGTTGTACCTGCTGAGTTGAAACTGCTTCTTATTCTCTCATGAGGGAAATATCGCCTCCACAGAGGGAAATGCACACAGTGGCACAGCTCCTTCATATCAGTGTGACCAGGTGGCACCAGTATAGCTCCCTGTGGGGACAAGATCCTCCTGATCCCTGCCTCCAGGCTGCAGCTCTGCCACGTGGAAAGCAGTCTCCACATCAGCATCATGTCTCCTTGCCCTCTCCTTCCTCATTCCTTGCTGTACAGCAGCCTCTTTGCCAGGCAGCTTGAGCATTGCACAGTGAGGCACACGGTCAGCCCAGGAAAATGAGTAGGCACCATAAACCAATCCCTTGCTGCTTTTTCCCAAAAACATTTGTTGTGTCTCTGAATAGTACGCCTTGGTGATGTTCTGCTGCACAAGATACCCTCCACTGCAGGATCAACAAGGGTTACATGAGCAAGAAGGAAGCCTCCACTAGTTTACAATGCCTCTCACTCAAACTGAAGGAAGATGCTGTCATCTAAAATGCTTCTGGTTCCATCAGGAGATTTCTCTTTTTTCATCCCAACGTCCAATTACAGAGTTGTTTCAATAAAAATTGAGCCACTGGTCATGTTTTCCACAAAAAGCAGGGTGTAAAGCCATGAATAATGAAGCTGCTGAGGGTCCGCAGGATAATGTTTCATTTACACTCTTTATCCTTCTGTCTCTTTTCTTTCAACTGAATGAAGGAAACACTGATTTCATTATAAGTGCAGATAGAAAATCTTCCAGCCTGTCTTTTGTGCTAGATGCAGAAGGGTTTTGGCTTTTCTCTGGTCAAAGGCTACTGTGTAGTGCCATCCTGTATTTTCATCTTCCCATGTCTTTTCCTGGTAAAGTCTGGCCCTACACTCTTCACCCCAACTTTCATTAATGCTCTTCCCAGCTTTGCAGCTCCTCCCCAGGCAGCTGCCAGCTGCCTCTTTTGCTGTTGTTGTTTCTTCTTTATCCTACTTGTCCAAAAATCCATAATGAGTAGCTGAATTTCTAAGAAGATATTTAAAAAGCTAGTCTTAATAGTACATTTTTATTTCACATACCCTTCAGTCAGCAGCAGATAAATCCAAAGTATAAATATGTGCTTTACAGAGCAGCTACAAGTAATTGGCACTGTACAGATATTTTTGAATGAACCCATGTGAAAGCCATCTGGTTTCAAGTTTCTCAGTAAAATTTATTAACTTTGGTTGAAACTCTCTACAGTTGTGGATTAGAAATTTGGGTTATGATTATTTTGTTTTGTTTTAGGTTTTTAGGTTTTTTTGTTTCTTTGTTTTTGGTTTTCTTTTTGGTTGATTGGTTAGTTGGTTTGTTTTAGTGGTTATTTTTGGTTTTTTTTTTTTGGAGGGACCTGACAAAGTTCATCACTTTCACATGGTTTTGACATGAGATCAAGTTTGAAGCCAATAGATTCAGAGCAACTGCAGTTTGAGGTTTTGGAGCTGTAAAAAGAGTCTGTACCAACTGGCAAGTAGATTTCTGGAGGTGTGAGGAGTGTGAACTGAAAGAAGAAAGGTTTCAGCTGCACCCGAGTGCTGATGACACTGCAGTGCCTTGCTGCCTGCCAGCTGAGAGGGGGAGAGGTGTCTGGTCTGCGCAGGGGTGGTGTGCAAACATCACACCTGTGGGCTACACGGGTGATCTGTTGCTCTGACATCTCAAGTGCCATGCTAGGGCTTAAATAACCCGAGCACCACCAGCAACTTGTTCTTGGAACTCTTTTAGGAGCTATACAGCAACAGTAAGGGGAGGTAGGCAGGGGTGAAGCCCTAGGACAGGCTGGGTTCTGCTGTCCCTCTAGTGTTCCTATTTGGCTGCATGCCCCCTGAAGCAAAGTGTGTCTGAGCTAGCACTGTTCCTCTGCATCTTCTTTTCCTTGTGCTCACACATCCCAGGGTACCTGTGGCACTTTGCTCTTGCTGGAGGGCTAGGCATTGGAGACAGAGTTACAGGGAAATGAGGTTTTTCTAGTTATGAGTACTAGCTCGATGCTTGGTACCTGAACCTTCTGCTCACTGCTACCACCAAGTCTCTGGAAACAAACGTGCTGTGCAGTGAGCAGTTATCTGTGACTCTACAGTTCCCTCCCCAGGGCATAGGAGAAAGAGGTCTTAGTTGTGAGAGATCTACTCTTTTTTTCCCTTGGATTGCTACTGCCTATATTCACTAAGACCTGGGCAAGGCAGGAAAGGGACTTTGTGTATGTGGGAAGATCAGCTGAGTTTAATTTAGGGTCATAATTTTGTCTGCCCCTGTAATTTCATTAGTTTATCAGAATATATTGTAGGCAAAATGAGCAATAAGAATAAATAAAGCTAGATTATTTGAACATGATGACATGAAACACCTTGAAACACATGCCAGAAAGTGTTCCCATGTTGGCCCTACTTCAACATAACTTCAGCTGTGTGCTGTGGCCACAGCAGTACCATCAGCTGCTGCTGGTTCTTCTCTTCCTCACCAACATCCTTCTCAAGCAAAGCAGAGGGAAACTGAAACCCTGAGGAGCAAGCAGCAGCTCCTGCCTACCCTTCAAGTAGTATCAAGACCAGGAGGAACCCGTGGTTACTTGTGTTTGCATTTAAGGAATGACATTTAACCTGAAAATCCATCAGAAAGGGACTGCTAAAGTGATAAGGAAGAGTGAGGAGAATCACATGGAAAAGGAAAGAAAGGGAATGAAAATGTAAAGTAGGAATAAGTAGATAAATAAAAAAAAGCAAGACAGAAAAAAAATTACTTGCCATACAAGCAAAATTCCTTTCTTTATTTCATCTTTTCTCACTTCTGTCCAAGCGTAAGGGTTCTCAGAAGGTGATCTCTTTAACTGGGCTGTAAATTTTAGCAACAGAAAAAAGCAGAACAACATCTCTTGTTTGCAGGGAGAGATGTGAGAGATCAGTCCTGCAGCTGTGATACCTCTCCATCCGGTGGCAGGTCCAAGTTGAGATGTGATTGTCAGTGGAATGGGCAAAAGGGCTGACACTTTGTATGCATGATATCTGAGTAAATGCACTCTCCCTTTTTCAGTTTGAGATGTTTCAAGGTCCCCCTGATGTAGTGCCTCTGCTATGCAGCATCAGGAAGATGTTTATCTGTTATGGTTTTGGGACATGTGCAAACGATGCATTCAGCTCCGAGTTTCAAGCCTGAGCAGGACTGGAAGCAGTATGTGGTCCTGAACTGCTCACTGTGGGGCTGAGATGTCTGAGCTTCACTTTTGTTCCTCACTAAATAGCAGCCTGAGAGGAAGCTGGGTAGGGCTGGATTCCTCAAAGATGAGTGACTTTCATGTTGTACATAACACACATTTTCAACAGAAATGCCCTTGGGGTTGGACTGGTGCCACCTTTCATGAAAAGCCCCTGGAAAAATCACTGTGGCTGAGCAGGGAAAGATCAAATCCTCCTGATGTGGAGGCAAGAGGTTGAACACTCTTGGCAAAGTTGTTGCTTGTTTCAGGTAAGGAACTTGGTAAACAAGGCTCTGAATAGTTGCACCTCTGAAAAGGGATTTGAGATGAAAACATGAGGAGCTTCATCAAAAGGAAAAAAAAATTATTTGCATGTGAAGAAATACATCCAGTTTTACCAGGACTAAGGTCTGGCCTGCCCAGCACATTGTTTGAAGCTCTGTCAGAAGAGATTGTTTCATATAGTAATTGTAACTAGCATCCTAATGGATTAAAAATACCTCTTTCACCTCCATAATAGAAATTTCTTTTTTGATTAACCTGACTTGTCCTGGAATAACTCAACCCAGGGCCCTTGTGTTGTTCTATCAGACATGCAGCACACCCTTCAAGTGGAAAAACCTGCCTCTGCCTCCTACCTCCAAGAATGATTAAACAAAAATAACACAATTTTTAAGAGGGAGGACTGAATCAAAACAGCCCTTTGAAATATCTGCCAACTAACTCAGAAGTCAGCTCTCCAAAGAAATTACTCTAAATGAGTGAGTGCGAGTAGTCAGTGAGATAACTGGGGTAATTTCCAATGGTGATGCTCATCAGACATATAATGCTTTTGGAAGTAAAGTTGACAGGGTACTCAGGGTACCTTGATCTTAACCTGTAGACCAAGGTTAAGAAGATTCAACCTGCCCCTCCCAAAAGTCCTGTCACACTTCCCCTCAGAGTCAGAATTTGTTTTCTAATGGATGTGTCTGAGGCCATATTAATTTTGTAGACTTAGTGAAGTGAAAAATAAATGAAAACTTAAAATGGAAATTAGAGCCAGGCATAAGGTAATAATTCAATGATCCAGACATTATTATTAGTACTAATATATTGCACTTATCATATGAAATCAAACAAAATCCCTCCTTTTCTTCCCTTCACTGAGTTTGCTATAAGACATGCTGAGCAGGCATTTCTTGTCAACACAAAATAGCTATTGAGACCCTGGGATCACAGCCCTTCCTGGCCATCCGAGAGCACAGGCAGCAACAGCTGTGCCACAGCCAAAGGGCTGTTGGTGTCTGTGCACTGCCACAGGAGTTATTTGAAATCAGCTGCTTTCCTGTGCAGAAGGGCTCACACTGGGCATCAAGATGAGCTTTGGTACTGGCACAGTCTGCTCAGGGTCTTTGGCTCAGCATCACTGCTGGACCGCACAGAGCCATGCTTCTCTTGTGACCCAGACATCCAGCATTCCCTTCTCCTGTGCTGCACAGTAACACTGATCCCTCTAATGGAGGCAGAAAGGTAATGTCTGCACAAGTAAAATGAATAAACACATATTTATAAATTGCTTTTTTTGTTTGTTTGTTTTCATATTTCTGCATCCATCTCTCCCCCATGTTCTTTTGGTGAGATTTTGGTGGATTTTACTGTCCTCTTGCTCCAGCTTTCCAAACACGTCCAATCAATTTTATAGCTCTGCAGAGGGGTATCTTGTGCATCTGCTTGCCAGGACAGAGCAGCAGCTTATAATCGGTTTGTTTTCAGTAAGCTGTGTTCTTTGGTGTCTGGCCAGAGGGTTTTACATCAGCTGCACACAAATTTTTGGAAGGCACTTGATATGATTTTCTGCTGGAGAGCACCTGGGAAAGCAGAGTTCAACTCAGGAGAGAAAACACACTCATCAGGTTCTGTGTCCCCAGGCCAATTGTCTGACTAGGAATCTGCTTCATTTCTCAGCTGCTCACATGTGCAATAATTTTGATTTCAGTCTTAAAACTACCTCTCAGGTTTCTCCCTCTAAGAAGAAAATAGCTATATAACAAATAAGACTTTGAGTGATAACACAAGGAGATACTTCTGTTGTCACTTCCTCAGCCTGGTTGGACTTTGTCCCATGTTAAACAAGGGTAAAAAAAAGCCCTGTAGTTCAAAGTCTGATTTCAAGTCAGTGGCGAGACTTTGAGGTGCTCTGGCACAGCTTTTAAGTACTAGTTTTGTCCTCTGAATGAGTTTATGTTGTGGGTATGCAAAACATTTCATGTCTGTAAGTTTCAAAATGTTTGGGTTGTGCTCCTGGTACAACAATGCCCTGGGTTTAGAGCTGACAGTCTGCAAACACAGATGAGCTCCGTGGATTAATATTGCTCACTGTTCTGAGGGCACGAGGAGTTGTTTTTTCTGGTTATGTACTTGACGTGTAGCACTCTTTAGGCCAGAAATGGGTTTAGAGCTACACAGTTTAGTTTTGCAAATGCAGATTGGGTCATTTGTATGTTTGACTGTTCAATTCATGCGTACTATAACTATAACTATAGCAGCAATCTAGCATAAGCCTGCTTGAAATGTGTCCCTGGCAGTCAACTGGGCATTTCTAATGAAGCCTGACTCTGGAGCTACTTTCATACTCCAAAGGGATTACACTATCACAAATCACTGGGTACCATTTCCAAATGGTGTAATTGCTGAATGACAGCTGGAGGAAATGTTGCCTTGCTTCTTGATTTATAGGAAAAGTGATTTGTTTAAATGAGAATTAGCTCTTTATCATCTGGAAAAAACAAGTACTCTATGGCAATGTAAATATGTCAGAGTAGCGTGTCATCCTGAAGCAAGGCAGAAAATGCTAAACATCTGAGGAGCCTTGTGTGCTTTTTCAGCTTTGTGCAGCTTGTCCCGTGGGTCCTAGAAACAAAACTGGTCCCTCTGGTTTGCCATCTATAAAATGCCAATGATTTTATAATTATCTCCTTCTGAGGTCTATTAGAAAGGTTTGTCCTTTAGTGTTTGCAAAATATTTTGATATTCCCAATGGAATATGTTCCATCAATGTAAAATATGCATTATTCATCCCCTTTTAAAATTTGAGTTCTGACTTAAGGAGCAAGAGATTATCTTGCAAGCAAAATGCAGCTAAAATGAACAAACTAATATCTGTGCTTTTCACAAGACCAAATACCTTAGGGAATTTTTTATTTTGCTGGGTTTTTAACTTTTTAAGGTCCAGTTAATTCAGATTTCTCAGAAATCAGACTACAATCTACAATGGATCAGCTAGCTACACTGGATATAGAACCAGTAGTGTGAATGCTTGCCTGACTAATTTGGTATTCCATTTATCTGGAAGCATGTTAGCCCAGATAAATGCATTCAACTGACTTGAAGGAGCTCTCTGCAGGGCCAGTGGCCGTATCTCTGCACAGTAATTCCACTGTGCTCTGCAAACTGATTTTGCATGGAGTCAGTTCAGGTCTGGAAGGAAGTCAGGGTTGGTTGTCACTCTGCCTTGGCTCTGTGTGTTTCAAGCTAGTTACAGCTGTCTTCTGCACATCAGTCTTGGCAAGAGTTACCATCCCCAGTCCAGCACAGGGCAGTGGGGTACTCAGTGTGGTTCTGCACCTCAATAAACAGGCCAGGCCAGAGCTCGCTCTGTTGGGTCTGTTGTATGGAGACACTCCAGCGTTGCTGCTGGAAGCAGTTCTGCGTCTGCCTGCATTACTGGCTCCCTGCCATCCATGCTGGACTGTTGCTCCCTGGGGGCCACGCTCACTCCTGTCTCCCGCTGCGGGAGATGTGCCACCCCCAGACACTGGAGAGGGCAGAGCTGACAGCTGCTGTAAACTGAGGCAGCACATTTGACACCAGCTCATGCCGCAACAGTTTGCACCAAAGAGGGACTAGCACAATGCCTTGATGTCACAAGACCTTCAGTACATTTTCACCAGTTCTAGAAAGAGAGAAAGGCTAAGAAAGAGAAAAGCTGGTTATTCACCTTCTCATCAGTAATGGCTCACTACACGAGAAAAGAGAGCAAAGCTGTCATGTCACTGGCAGCTTTAAAATAATTTATAAAGAAGTGGTCAGGAAATTCAATTAGCCACAGGTCTCGCTTAACTTAGCAGCATTATAGGTTTCTCTTTTCCCACACAGTTGTTTTTTTAATGGACTCACAGACTCATAGAGTGGCCCAGTGCTTGTCCTCCCAGCTGCCAACTTTGCTAGGCATTTGAGTGCTCTTCTGAACAGGGGACCAGGATTGGAGGAAAAGACAGCTCCTTTCTCTCCTTGACATGCTTCTCTCCCAGCACCAAATCCTATTTTTCATCTAAAAGGCAGCCCACTCTTCCTACTAAAAATTATTTTAGCTCTAATTGCAGGTAGGGTTGCAAACTTGGAGACAGGTTCACTGGTAGATTTGGACTCCTTTCCAGTCCTTCAGCAGGTCATCAGAGGGGTACACCAAGTTCATTTATCCAGGGGAGCCAGGACAACACTCTGACCCTAATCTGTTGAATTATTATGTAGAGAATGTTGTCCACTGCTTTTCCTGGGTTCCCTTCAGAGCTTCCCTGGGGTATTTGGCAGGGAAGTTGCACAGAAGGGGGAAACTCAGTCAAGTTAAGAAACTTTAAAGAACAACAAGAAATCTCAAGTCCCAAAATTCAGCTTGCAAGAGAAATAGAAGTTAATAACAAAACAGTCTGTAAGCTGTTTGGTGCAAGAGGGCAGTTAGGAGAAAATTGGGTTCATCACCCAACAAGCAGATAGTCTGCAGCAGAATGGACCAAGAATGAAGCAAATAATTAAAATATCATCAGTCTTCACTGATCATGATTTGAGGACAAATAAAACCACCAGACAGAAGAGGAAACACTTGGATTTTAAAAGATTTCGGTAATTAGCTTCTTTGAGGTTGTGTTGTCCTGACAACGCTCACCTCCAGGCCCTCAGCGTGCTTGGAGGAGGCTGCATTTCCACAGCACCTTAGTACTGTGATTTACAGAGCAGCTTTGAAGATACCCAGTGGCAGAATTGCTCACATACTCATCCTCACCTCTGCCCCCTGTACAGCCTTCCCTTAGGTATGGCCTACAAACTGGACTGATCTACCGGTAATGATCTACAACCTTGGGTTGAAATAATCCTTCAAAGATGAAAAGGGAGAGCATTATTTTCTAACTGACAAAATTGTAATTTTACTTACACAGATGGGGATTGGGGGCAAGTGGTGGTTTCAGGACTAGGAAAAGTGATGAAGATACAGGATGGAGAGAGATAAGGAGATAGGAGGCAGGAATTTCTCACACCACTTTCTGTCAAACCTGGCACAGTAAAGGGCAGGGTGGTTTCAGAGGAATAAACACTATTGCTGAAACATTGTGGTGGACAGAATTGGTTGCTGAAACTGGAAAGCAGAAAAAAAAATATTCAGTACACTTAAAGAGAAAAGAAAATCTGCACAAATTGTAGATCTACCAGCCTAGATTTACCTTCTAGAGCAAAAGGAGAAAGAAACAGCCTATAAGCACAAAGAAGCCACAATGAATTTATATTTTTCAAGAATTAAACAACCCAAGTGACTGTATTTTTCCCAGACAGTATAACAAGCCTGATGAAAAGGATAAAAGCAAAAGATGCTTGATAGCATGAGTACAGTAATGAGTTTCACCCGTATTTCCCCTCGTATTTTTTAAAAGCAGATTATAATAACATGTTCTTGGAGAAACTGGAAGGATGCTGCCCAAATTTTTGAAATAAATAATTGACAAAGGTTTCATGTCAAGCCAGAAGAGCAAATCACATGAGGGCCCAGAGGTGTGTCTATGATCCAGGGCACATAATTTATTTCTACAGTATTTGAGAAGCTGTAAAAAGGTGAAGGTCACAAATAGGTAGATGGTGCAGGGCCAGGAGGAGCTGTGAGCATTTTGAAGGCAAGTCTTGGACATTAATATGAGCATGACAAATAGGAGAAGTGGTCTGGAAAAGTAGGAAGCAATTTTATAAGAAGTGCAAAGTCAGATGAGCATGTGCCAGTGATGTTTTATGCACAGGTGAGTTGACTGGGGCCTTCAGGGATGTGCGGGTGATGTATCAGCATCCTGCGCAGGTTCTTCTTTTCAGTAAGAAGAGATTTTTGTATGTAAAAAATCACAGGAAATGGAAGAGCAGTACGCAGAGTTCGGTGCTTGCTTGAGCTCTGTCTGATCCTGGCAACTACAGTCAATCTCTTTGAGTACACCTAGTAATATTGCCTGAATAGAGCAAATTTTAAGGCAGTGAAGTGTATCCTGCACCATTTCAAAGTGACTTGTGCTTTGCCCTGTAAATCCACACAAAATTTGGCCCAAAGCATTTAGCATGGATTAACTCCAACTGCATTAGCAAAGAGGAAATCCAAGTATAGAGAAAGAACAGCAGATAAAATGAGTTTTTTCAATGTATTTCAGTAAAACATGAAGGAATTAGGAAATTATTAAAGCAAGGTTATGTAAAGGGCAGTTCTCTGTATGAACTTGACTTTTCTGGATCAATTCTATACCATAAAAATGGATTGGGCAAGTAAAGTAAGAGAAAAAAATTGACCAACTTTTCTCCTCTGCTGCACCTAAAATACATAAAGCACTCTTTTCATTATTCATGGTGGAAGGACAAACACTTGCACAGCAGATTGCAGAGAGGAGTGTTCCAGGTGCTGTACAGACCCTTCCTAGGGATAATCCTGCCCCATACCAATTGCAGTTGATGCAGAAGACAGAGACAAGCTGAGAAGTAGGAAAGTGAACCTGCCTGAGGGCAAGGCCTGAAGCATTAGCCAGGCCTCCAGACCTTTTGTGCATTGCTTCACCCACTGGTGGATTGCTTTGGACTAGTGTAGGTATAGGCCGTCACTGAATTCAGGACACACTCCATGTGCACTGCTCAGATCTCTGCTAACTGGTGCTACCAGGGGCAACAACCACAGAAAGACCCATAGAATTATCACAAAGGAGCAAGGCATGTCCGCTCACAAATAAGGGGATGCAGGTCACACCCCATTGCTCCAGGCTTGCTGGATCATCCACTCACTGGTGCTGTGCACAGGGCCAGCACAGGCCCCACAGGGCTCCTGGGCACCAAGTCCTTCTTGGGCACTGAACTCTCTTGAAGACATTTTCTGATGCCCTGCATTTTCCCAGCTTAATTCTAGCTTGTAGAATTTAATGTCATGTAACAAATTACACTGTCAAAGCAGACTGAGAAGAAATGAATCTTTCCAGCTTCATTCAGCTAGTACAGAATAAATAATGTGATATTTCTCAGTCCATTGCACAGGGAACAGACAATGCCAACTGATTCCTTCTCCCTAATTGAGAAGAAATGGATAGTTAATGCAGCTGGGAGGGAAATGGAGAGGTCTGGCATTTCCAGTGCTGCAGATGAAAATCTCTGAAAACTTTTATGTTTGGCAAAGTGTCAGAAAGCATCCTTCCTCTTTTGATTGTATCAAAAAGAGAGCATTTCTAAACAGACCTTAAAAATTTGACATGTTATGCTGGATGACTGCAGCAAAGAAGAGCAGCCTAGGTGTCAAAGCAAACCAGTTAATCACTGGGGTTAATTAGTCCCCTGCAGTCATGAGTGGCCAAGGTTTCACATTACTCTTATAATTCCAATGAGAATTGAGCATGTCACTGGCAGAGGAATATTTGTGTTTTGTATTTTCCTTCACCATTCATTGCAATAGAAAAGAAAATTACAGCCTGGCTACAAATGTCCATGAGACTGAAAATGTTGGCTCTCTTGAGTGCTCTGCTGATATTCTGCCTGCTTAATATATGTTCCTCTCCTGATCACTATTAGCTATCAGTGTTTTCAAAACACTTTTATTTCTTAGGGTCCAATTGCAGCATCTCTCTCTGCTGTCCCCTTCTCCCAGTGGTGTTGGGAAGGGGGAGCCAGGAAAGCTGCAGATGTTGCTGCGCTGCTCCTCACTTCTGGGTCAGCACCTCTGGAAGAGATGTCTAGGAGGATGCCCAGGAGGAGAGTTGTCCAAACAGTACCTCATGTAGGCCTGAGAACAGGCTTTCCACTTGTGATGGACAGCCATCGCACTGCTCGTCTACCTTCGAGGTAAGGACCATATACCACATCTTCTCTAAGGCTATCTTTATGCCATGGATGCTGCAGAGTAAATGAATGGTGACCTTAGATTAAATGTCTGTCTTTCTGGGCATGTGCTTTTGTAAGAGACATGACATTGCCAGGCTGTTACTTCACAGTTCTACAGAAAAAGTTCTGTGATAGAAATGAGACCTACAGTCTTCACTTTCTCAGTATCTACCAAGTTAGAAATATAACAAATCCAGAATATTATCTCTATGGTCCTGTAATTTCAAGGAAGAGATAAGGACAATATACTTTGGGGTTTTTTCAGTGAACTGAATTATTAATGAAAACTAATAATTTTAGAATGGTAGAAGTTTGGAAGAGCTTTTGGCTACTGACAAACACAAGTGTCTGTGGAAATGAGTATTAACAATGTGCAGCGTGGGTGTATTTGAGATAGAAATGTGAAATAAATCCTGTGCTGATATTGTGCTGCTCAGCAGAGTTTTCTAAGTGTGCTCAGTGCCTCACAGCTAGCAAAAACTCCTTAAAAGCTGTTCATACTGGGAAGGAATGTACATCTGTAAGTATCAGTCACTGGTGCACCCTGTCAGTGATGTTCCTGGGGTTTGTCTTTGCTGAGCTGCAGTTCACTCAAGGCCAAAGATGGGAGGAGGAGGCTCTCAGTTCACCTCGCGTTGCCAGAACTCAGACTGATCTCATCCTCGTATTAAAAATAACCTGTGGCTATCTCCAGCTTATGCCTGCCACCTCTAGGGTCTGTTTTGGAAGGAGGACGTTGAGTGTGCCAGCAGGGCTGGAGCCAAAGCACGCTGTCAGTGTTTGCCATGGGAGCCGTCGAAAGTCTGGCAAGCGCTGGGGCTTTCAACAGTGGGGAGCACAAGCACAACAGCATCACTCCAGCTGAGGGGCATGGATCTTATCAAGCTAACCTCTCGGGTCTTGACCTTGCATGTTTTCTGAAGGATGAATGTTAAGTAGGACCCATGGCTCATGCGCTCCACAGTGTGCATCTGCCTGGCCAGTACTAACCCACAGTGGGTCATTGGGTGCTGTGCCGTGTGGTGGTGCAGCATCAGTTCCAGGCACTCAGCACAGGTGGAAATGGGCCCATCTGAAATAAGCTGATTGACTTTAATACACACACTGGTAAATGATTCAGTTTAGTCTGTCTCCAACAGAGGGGGATGACTGACCCATGTCAGCTTTTAATATCCCTGTATTATGTCTTGATTTTATTGTAGTGGAAACCCACAAAGATCTGTTCACCCTTCCACTTCTCTCCCCAAATCCATGATATTCTGACAGGTTCTTGACTATCCACCCATTGCCTGTAACCATGTTTACAAAATAAGGTCCTGCCTCAGGACATTCCTGTGCACTGTGAGACATGTATGGGTTGTAATGGAGCGTGAAGAATAATTGGACTACTTCTTAGAAGTTTCCACTGGCCAGGACCACCAGCTGAACCTGGTGGTGTTCCAGCCCTCCTGGGCACCTCAGGGGAAACCTGACAGGTTCTGCCAATATTGCTGCCCTCTGGGGAAAAGTGCTTTTAACAAAAACACGGTTTATTGTTTTATCCACAAAATCATACCAATGTTGAAAGATATTACATGAAAGCATTTCATTTTTAAATGAAAAAATATATTTAAAGAAAAAATGTATGTATAGCTTCTCATATTTTAGCCAAATGTAAGTCTTTGTATTGCTAATTCCATACTATTTCTTGATATCAGAATCATTACTGCATAATTCAATATTCTATTATAATGTAATAACTCAGTCTAAATATCTGAATAATTTACTGCTGACTTCAGTTATTTAAAAATTATTATAATCAGCTGCTGTTTTACATGGAATAAAACGACCTGCTTTACATAGCATAGTGTTTTCCAATACACAGATACAACATGAAAATTCAATGAAAATTTGACTAACAAAATAAGAATTGCTAATTTGCATTTTTTCCTTAAAATGTTGTTCAGCTATAATATATATGAAACATTTAATATACAAAATAAAATAATTTTTCCACTCAGAACTAACCAGGAATTATTCATAATGATTTTTAAAGTCATGCACATTAATAAACCATCTCCAAGTTATTAAACATATAAAAATTTCATTAGAAGGTTAAAAGGCATATATATGAGTGTGTGTGTGTGTGTGTGTGTGTGAGCTTTTCAGAAGGAATACTTCCATTTGATATCAGTTCATGTTTTTCTGAGACACTCCTTACATTGAAGAGACAATTTTTAAGAATTTCTGTTCTAGGGGAACTCTGCAGATTACCCAAAATTACTTCAAGTGAGATTAAACCCAGAGGCAATGTCCCAGGGCTCCCTGTGATGCCAACTCTTGGGGCTCTGAAGTGTGCCTGTGCATGACCCTGGCTGCACAACTCATCTCAAAGGGCTATGAGGGCACTTTTCCCTGGCAGTGGGGATGTCCACAGGGCAGAGGGGAGCCTTGCAGGGAACATCCTACTTGTGCCACATGGCTGGGGGTCTGCACCTCAGCACGCTGTGGGTGAGCCCTTGGGAACTGAGCAGCAAAAGGCACAAACTGCTCTTGTAACACCCTTGCTGCCATCCTTGCCATCCGATGGACAGAGGTGGCACTGCCACCAAGAAAGCTGCTGGCCTCTCTTCCCAGGGCTTGCTGGAGCTGCTCCTGTCCAAACCCCAGCTTGTGGCAGCTGGGAGATTTCCAGTCTGTGTTTGCCCTATGGGTCTTTTCCAATGCCAAATAGGAGCAGTGTCCAGAATTAATTTACTTGTATTTCAAGCTGAACACCAACATAAACAGCTAAATTAGAGAGTGAGGAGGGCTCAGCAGGTACACCCAAGGGATGGGGCTTTAAAGAAATGTGGGAAGACTCCAAGGTGTATTTTGATAATGAGCATAAAATGCAGGTAAAAGCGAAATAGAAAGTAAATGCTGGGCACAGAACAGACCCAGCAAAATACAAATGCAATTCATACCCATCTTTGCCGTCTGGTCTCTTAAAAAACCTAAAGCTTATAAAAATTTTATTGAGTCAGTTCTAGAAGGCAAAGTTTGAAATGTGATCCTTCTTCTTCAAAACTAATCTGTTTAATATTTGATTAGAAAAAAAAATTACAGTGGCCATCTTTGAGAAGTTTTCTTCACTTTCAACCATAATTAAGGATTATATTATTTAGACCCTTGTATATGCATGTGGTGCTTGTTTATACACCTGCAACACAGAGGAAGAAGGGAAAACACAGCTTATGGGCTTACAGTGCATTAGGGACACTACGTTTTGTGCACTAAACCCTGTGAAAATATAAACATAAACAGCATTGGTCAGATCCAAGCAATACAATAAATGGAAAAGAGGAAACAAAGTTGGTCATGAAGTTGAGTTCAGAACACTCCACAGAACAGGTCACTTCAGGAAAGGTTTGAAGGAATGCTGGGCCAAACTTCGTGCTCTTCAACTCATCTGGGAAGGAGGCTTTAGGAAACAGGTGTGAAAAGCAAAGATAAATTATGTAACAATCCTTTTTGTTGTATGGAAAAAAAGAGAAAAATATCAACAAGCTCAAATTATTTGCAATTCAATGTTTTAAGGACAAATATGAACCTCAGAAAAATAAAAGGTGAAGCCATCTTTTATCAAAACGTTTTCAGTTTATGCAAAGCAATTAATTAATTAGTGATTTTGTGTGTTAATGAAGAAACATTCATAGTTTTAATATAAAATTATAAGAAACTGACATGAGAGGGTTTGAAACAGGCTGAGCTCTCATGACCTGATAGTTTTAAAAAAACATATTGAGTACAGCCCAGATTTAATCAAAAGTCCTCTATTTCAGGTGTGTTTTCATCATCTAGTGTAATTTCCACTGTCTTAGAATTCTCACTCCTCCTTGGTAGTTATGCAAAATCTAACAAAAAGGTGTATTGTGAAAGCCTCCATAATCTGCAAGGGAATAAGTATTTGTTTCTGGTCCTGGGAGGACAGCTTGTGTGTCCTGCCTCATGCCTGCAAGTCACAAGCAGCAGTTCTGCCTACGCAGAGACACAGAGCTTTTCTTGGAAGCATTTCCTCCTCATCACTCCAATTCTTCTTCCTACCTCCTTTTTGCTCTGCCTTCACGCTGACCAAAACCCATAGGAAAAGCAGGTCTACACAAAAATAGAGCTCCCTTCAACTGGAAGTCTGACTCCAGGACTGACCAGTCAGAGATATGTAAGGAAGCATGCCAGCAATGGGAAAGGAGAGGAGTACAGCGTCCCTTGTCATCACTTCTCTGTCACCAGTAGCTTCAGCTAATCTCGTTGAGTTTATTTTGACCCTGATGAACTTCCTTCTTCAACTTCATCTAAGTACTTTTAACACTGACATCCTGTGGCAATTGCTCTGTGCTCAAAATTAAACTCAACAAGAAGACATGTTACTCACATTTCTTCTTGGGGGAACAAGAAGAAATGCCTGAATATTTTCCAGTTTCAAAAGTAAATTAACAAAATCCCAAACTATAGGATGTTTATCTTCCAAGCAACTTTTCCAGCTGGAAAGGCAGTTTGGAAGTAAAACTTTGATGAAAAGTTGTCGGCATCCCTGCCTACATAAATTACCTAATAAAATTACCAGAGTGAGTTTACACTCTGCCACAGTCAGGTGGATATTTCTGAGTTTAAGCTCAGAAATTCTGCCTTAGATAACATCAAAGATGTTGTGTGCTCTGCCTCTTAGCAGGAAGCTCTTAAAACTCAGTAGCACAGTAAAGCGATCTGCAGATCTTAACAACCTTTAATTAACCTGCTGACCACTGCGAACACATTTGTATATTGCTCATGATATAAACTACACTGAAACTGAAAGCAGAACAATCAAATGAGTAACATGTGAAAGCTTTGCAGAGATACGAAGGGCAAAAGGGCTTATGAGGTCTAATTTATTTTGAGTAGTCTGTGTTGCTTTGAAAAAATCCTGAACAAATGATTCAGCAGTTATCTGAGGGAACTGGGCACCAGAAGGAGGTGTCTTGTTCAGTCTTTGCAATTTATCTTCTCTGCCTGTCTCTGCTTTTCACTATATCCAGTCAAACAAATATAAAATGGACAGGTGAAGACATTAGGCGAAATAGTAATTTAGAGAGACCATGCAAGAAGGCCAGAAGAGGGTTTCTCACAAGAATACAGCCTTGATGTTTTTCCCAGAACAGGCATCATGGCGGAGCAGGCACTCAAAGACCCTCCTTTTTGCAGGCTTGACATGCAAGTCAATATGTTTCAGTTTTTATCTAGGCTGTAATCCCATCCTTTACACAGTATCTAACCCAGAGAAAAGCTACCATCAGTGTCAGATAAAACATACCTTAGCCAAAGTAACCACAGCTCTTGCATTACTGCTTTTACTTTTGCTGTCCTTTTCTCCCATTTGGCCACAGACTTCAGTGTCTCACTTGTATTTGACCTAGGCCAGCAAGGTTTCCTCTGCAGAGGAGTTAAGTGCAGAGTTGAACCTGTGGGGTCTCAGGACATCCCTTCCAGCCCTATGTGACCTGGGAACTCTACCACCTTTTGCCCAAGGGAGTGAAGAGCTCTGTAATTGCAGGCAGGACCGCATAAGTGAAGGGTTTGGGTCAAGCTGTTCAAGAGTTTGCAAATAAGTCTTCATAATTTATGCCTGGAACCTGAGACCAAAGAACTTCTGCTGGATTTTGTCCATTTAATTTGGGATTTAAGGAGCTATGCTTCCATGCTATAAGGAAGAGCTATCCTATAGAGCTATAGCTATAGAGCTTTAAGGTCTATCAGATCATAGCAGAAGTTGAAAAGTTCAGCTGAAGCAAGGAGATCTGCCTCTCTCATATAAACTTTGACCAGGTCTTCCTTGGGAGGGTATCTTTTATGGGTCACATTAATTATATGAGCTGCCACACAGAAGCAGGCATACGTTAATGCAGGCAGGTTCCTGGTGTTAACATAGAGACAAGGATGTCAGAGTGAGCAAGCGACTGGTCTAAATTCAGCTACAAGATTGGGTGAGTTGTCTGTAGGCAAGAGGTTAATGTCAGCACAGTTCTTAGGAAAGACTGACTCTTAAAATATCATATCTGAATGTATGGTCTTCTCGAGCTACAAAAATCTGTCAGGCCCATTGCCAAGAGGAATTGGGTTGCACATGCTGCAGCTTTGGTTCCTTGGTGCTTCAGCAGGATGATCTACACACATATAGCTTTCCAAATCCAGGACAGCCTTTTTATCTTTAAATGGAAGTGGGTGCCAAGGAATTTTTCCCCCAGCAATTGTACACCCTCTGGATGAACCTGCTGTATTCCATGGGGGTCAAAGATCTAGGAGGAAAATTCCTGATTAATAAAAGTCACAGGTAACTCTCCTATCACAGCAGCCTAGGAAGGTGTTCCACCTAAGTGCTTGTTCTGCAAGAATCCAGATTCACAGCACTCTATGTGTAAGTTATTTTTATGTAATTTGAAGACTAAACTCTTGGTATATTCAGGGAGTTGACTGAGGTACCTGACACTGCAGCAACACCTGCCTTGAATTCCTCTGTGACAAGGAGAGAGCAGACCCACTCAGTGCTGATTAGGATCTTATTTGCAAATATCATCCCACTTACAGAAGAAAAAAATGTGTGAATGTATGTTTCTGTGGGTGTTAAAAGAAGTGGATGAAAGTGTATTCGCATCCTTACAGTTTTATAGGATAATTTGATCCTGCCAGAAAATGCAGGCTAAGGTATTTAAAAGCAAAGAGAATAATCTGTGGAGAGGAATACAGTATCCTGCTAAAAATGTTATATGTCTGGTCTGGGAATACTTACATTCTAAGGAGGCTATAAATGAATAGTTAACCACTTTAGTGCTGTGGTGACACTCACATGGTCTTGAGATATGCTACATGGTATTTTTTAGCTGCCACTCCGCTGAAAATAATGGGAGCATGCATAACAGAGCCAGCCTGGAGCAAAGAATTGCCTACAGGATCTACCATACTGTCCTGCCAGATATAATGTGCTGATGATTTCAAAACAATGTAATTCTGCTATCCTAGATGCAATAAATGTCATTTGTGAATTCCAAATCAAAAGCACATGAAGGCTGAGCCCCACATTTTAATACCTGGAATAGTCCTGCTGTTGCTGTACAAATCATAAATCATTTTTGTAAGAAGGAGGGAAATATATATCACTTAGTACATGAATCATTTTAAGGTAGTAATGTTGCATGACATAAAAAATATTACCTAATATAAATTTTTAACCAATAAAAGTGCAAAGTTCAGCTATTCCAATTCATTATATTTCTTACTGGAAACTACTTGGGCAATCCCTGCACATTTTCTTTGCCTTTGCAAGCATTACTAATTTTAGCACAAATGATCATTCATCTAAGAATTTGTGCCTGAAATGAAATAATTCACCATTTGTTATTCTCTTCCAATAAATGTTTATCATCCAGACACAGGAGGAAAAGCACAGAGCAGCTCCTCACACAGCACAAATAGTGAGTAGTAGCAAGAAGCATTGAACCAGTTCTGGAGATGAACTGTATCAGTCCAAAGTAATATCAGATATAAATCCCTCTTCTTTTCTTTCATGCTTCACCAGAAAAACAATCATTTCCAACTAAACACAATTCAGTTCTTACCAAGAGCATCCCAGCTTTACTGCTAACTGGAGCTGGTGGCTGGAGAAGACATTCTGGTGGCAGAATTACCCTCTCCTTCCCCAGATTGTGAGAAAGCACAGCCTGAGGGAGGCACTTCAGGCTGTCCTGCCTGTGTTTTAGTGACTCCATACTTCCCTTGACTGGTCAGGTGCCACTGGTGTTGGCTTGCATCATACTTGCAACACCAAAGGAAAAACAGGAATTTCAAATGCAGAAAAATATGAAAACCAAATCAGGGCTTTAAATGAAGGTCCACATGGGCATGATCAAGACTGAGTGTGTGCAAGGCTGTACTAAAACAAAGCACCACAGCCAGGTCTTTGTGCTCCCTAGCATTGTTCCAGCACTGTTTTCCATCAGAGTACCTGGGCTGACACCTGTCACCCTATTCTTCATGGTTCAGTAAATCTGACAGTGACAGTGTCCCACTATCACGAGAGAATTCAGAAACCTGGATTCACAGCATCCTGAGTAATGCATTTTATTCCCCATTAGCTTCAACATTACAAGAACAGGTGCAAAGCAGAGGTCAGTCTGCAGCCATCAAACTGGAGCAGTTGGGAAAAGTGTGTTTATAAACTCATCTCAAGTCCGTTGAGTTCCGATTCCTAGGGCATTTGGTATGAAGGTCATTTCCCCATCTGATATACTGAACTTACCCTTTTTTCCCCAAAATAAAATAATCTGTCCTGACCCTGTTGAGAAAACTGTGAGTGCATGTCTTCTACCAAGGACTAGTATAGCAAAAAAACAAGCCAAAGAAATATGTAAAAAAAACTGACAGGAAAAAAAGGCTCTGGATTCTAAAGTCCCTAATTTTATGCTAAGGTGAATATCCTGTGATTTGTCTCTAAGGCAATTTGCAAAGGGCAGAAAGCACCAAAAGCCTGTGCTAACAAAATTTCTGTAGTGTTGGGCTTTGCTTTGTCAGAGATTTCCTAGGCTTGTAAGCACATCTTACTCCCACATGCTGATCAGTTCTGCTCAGCCAATTTCTCTCCTTGATGCTTTCATCTTAGTTTTTTGGTTCATGGTTGACTTACACATGCATTGAATAATTTGAGGGCTATTCATTAGCCTTCCCTGTGAAAGGCATATTTCTGCTAACTACTCCTTCTCCTTTTTCAAGTACCATGCACTTCTAATTACATCTCCTGCCAAAAGTGACCTGGGTTTTTGTGTCGTGCCTCAGAGAGAGCAGTTCAGGGCACAGTGGATCACACTGCATGGCACTCACTGCACAGCATTTTCACCACTGTATTAGTGCAGTTCATTTTAATTTGTAAATTTGACATCAGTAAGATTTTATCTATGTTTCAGGGTCTTACAGAAGTAGGCCTTAGCAGGAACCACCTCAGTCTAAAATGAAGATGGCAAGAAACAGGCTCAATCATTTGGAAAACACAACTCATTAAAGAGAGCAGACCACTCGTGTTATTTTTGGTCTGTCTTTACTTCTTCCAGAAGGACAGTTTTCATGGCCAGATGGTCAGCTTTTCCAGCTGTTGAAATATTTTTGGAAGGACCATCACTCAATATGAAACTCTGTGTCAGTGGGGATAGATGCTGACCTCTGCAGGAAGAGGGTGGTTTGGATCAAGGGCTGGGGCCTCCCAGCCAGAAGGCTGCTAGGGGGTGAATTCTGTGACATCTCTCATTGAATCTCATTACTCAATCTAATGGTTCTGCTCAAGTCCAGGCAATTCACGGGCATGCAGGACAGCAGAATCAGAGCCTAGCAAGGCCTGGTATTTTGAACCCGGACAAAACAGCAAGTAGGCTGATATGCTGATCATTACTATGTCATTAACATCCCCATTTCCTAACAAATTGGTTGTGATGCCCTGGGTGGCATCAAGAAGCACCTTACACAGAAGCATTGCCAGAAGCCCTTGAATTTGAGCTGCAATGCCAAATTCCAGTCTAGCATGGCAGTGCTCTCATCACAGCCTGTGAACGGAGGGAAAATCAGTTCTGGGAGCTGCCTTTACTGCCTCAAAACAGGAATTTAGCCTGTTGAAATCCATATGAAATCTCACCTACTGTTACATTGCTATCCCAGGGTAGAGAGAGGTTTCCTAGAAGTCCTGTGTCACATCTGCCAACCTCATGCAGTGTTCTAGGTGCTAGAAAGTGCCTTGAATAGCTCTAGGTACCTGTGTACAGGCAGCTGAACCTGCTTCTGGTGGGCAGCCAGCTGAACCAGGCTGACTTTGTGCTAGTGAAAGGATTCAGATATATGAGCAGAAGTTTCTAGTTCTGCTGTATAAACCCCAGTCCCCACATGGCAGAGGGCACAGATCCTGAAGATCCTCTCTCAGAGTGACTGGTCCCATGGGGAGGTCACCGCACCCAGTGTGTTCCAGATGATAACTCCTTCCTGCAACCAAACCACCCATCTCTGCTAGGTGGGAAGACAGCCTGGACACACAGTGCTCAGACAGACTCCAAGATACACCCCCAAGCAGGTTCCCTTATTTGGACTCCCAGTTTACCAGAGGCAAGTTCTATTAAGTGTTTCCAAACATTAATGCCTTTGATGTGCTTTTCAGATTGAGCCAAACTAGCGTGGGACACAAGAGGCTCTGCAAGGAGCTGTGCCTTTAGACATCTAGTTAACCATTTAGGTAACCATTGTTAAATATATCAGGACATAATTGAAAATTGCAACCTTATGGGGACAATGTACAAAATCTCACCTGCCTGATAATGAAATCATTAACTGTTTTATTGTTCTTTGTCATCTTTGTTTTTTCTCTGGAAGTAATAGGCATTTTTTCCTGATAGAAGCAATCAAAAACTAGATTTAGACTGAAATAGCACATTGGTAATTGATTAAAACCATAACTGGTTTTTAAACTATTCTTTCATTCCACTGTAATATGAAAAGCATCCAGCCCAACTAGATTAAGCTCCCACAATCAGCATAAAACGCCCTTAATGGATGCTGACACCAAAAACCCTGATTCCAGCCCCATGTGCCCTTTTGTTCCTGCACCAGTGTCCCTTTAGCTGTAGGATGAGTTGCATCAGGGAATTATTATCTGAAAAGGAGTTTTGCTGTATTTTATACCTGGTTAGTTTTTAACCAGATGTGGCTCAGCCAAGCACTTCACAGAACTTAATGCTGGCATACGAAAAACATGGGAACAAGTGAATAAAAATTAAGTCTATTATGAAACCACAATCTGGGCAAGTATCTAAGAAATTCTGAGTTTATAGTCTGGGGAAATGAATGCATCTTGCAACACTTGGACTAGGTAAAAACTATTAATAGCTTAAATGCTAAAGCCTTTGTTTTCTCTGCAAAGCAGCAGTGACTGATCAGCAATCACTCTTGCGTGCTGATCTTGCAAGCCTAACAGTCTTTTTCCCACTGCTGAGTGAGTCCCAGATGGTTCATAGAGCTATTTGTCCTACATACTTATAAGGATCCATTATGTGGATAGCTGACACGTGCAGCAAAAGATTTTCCAACCCAGAGCATTTCCTCTCAGTGCTCTGTGCTATGGCTTTCAGGCATGCACACAATATTTAAATTTATATATTTATTATTTATTATGGAGTCATTCCTTTGAAAAAGACTCCATTGCACAAAGAAAAAAGAGCACATTTAATGCTGCAATCAGCATATAGTGAGGATTTGAGGACTGAGATCATTCCACTGCCACAGGGCCAGAAATTTTGCAGCTGAGATTGTCATAAACCAAACACCTGCCTAGTTTATTTCTGAATGCTCATGCCAGTGATGCTGATCTGGTAGATCTAAAAAGCAGGCTGGAGACCTGATGAAAAATTGCAGGAATATCTGATGGTTTGTAGGGCAGGGAGAGGTTGCAGGGAAAGTTTATGCTTGGGCTGAGGAAAAGGTAGAGCTTCCTTATTTTGCAAGTAGTCCAGCAGTTTATATAGCTGATAGCCTTGTCTTACAGATGTTTTTTTGGAAAGACCAGTGGAATGGTAGGGTAAGTTTGGCTAAGGCAGGAGTAACCGCCCTCTTTAAGAAATACTCCTGCAAAGCCACAAGTTGCCAATTTTACCTCTCAACATAGTGGTGGGAAGAACCTGTAACTGCGCAGCGGGATGGCAGCAAGGCCATAAATGTCCTCCTACAGCAAGTTAGCTCACTTCACTCCACATCCCCTCACTTCTTTCCCCCTAATTCAGCAGGCAGGCTGAGCTACCCTGCACTGGGCAGACCTGTCTGCCCTCCATGTGTGCAGAGCACAGGCAGGTAGGTGACTGTCAGCTGCCTACACAGCTCCCCTCCAAGGGCTCCCCATTCTCAAAATACACCTTAGATTTGATGTTCTCATGCTGGTTCATGGGGAGTTTGAAGCTGGGAGTGACCTGTAAAGGAACGATAGCACATTTGACCAGATTCCTTTTCACCCACAGTTACTTAAGGTGGCTGGGTACAAGCCCAGACAAACCATCTCTGCCTGCCAGCAGAGGAATGAATGCTCCCCTTGGCATGACACAGCCTCAAAGGCAACAGCCCCAGTGTACACTAACAGCAGATTTACTTGTCTGCCACTGGCTCACACATCTGACCTGGCCAGAGAAGATGTGGCTGTAAACAGCACATCCATGGAACGCAAATTCTGTGGTGAAAGCAACATATTTATGCCCAACACATGCAGAGTATCTATAGGAAAACATGTGTGTTATAGTAGCATAAAATGTTGTAAACTCCCTCCATATAGGATAAATAAACAAGGTGGTGTTGCTGACATTAAGCCTGGTTGCTGTGATGCCCTACTCCCTGCAGAACTGTTTTCACCTTGGCAAAGGGGGCTCAGACATCATTCAGAAATGTAACACAGTCATTTTTTACCACCTGAATCACAGAAATCTCCATCACCCCACGCAAACATTTAGAAAGAGGTACCATGACCCCTCTTCACGTGCAAAAGTCACAGGCCCAGTCCATATGGGAATATAATATGGAAAACATGTCTCTGCAGAAGGTGCAGCAACTGCTTAACAATGGATTTTTCACCTCCTTTGCTGATCACCTGCACTGTTTGCTGAACTTTATACTGGCTCTCAGAATCAGTATATAAAACTGGCAAGTGTTCTGGCTTGTCACGCCTTGGAATTATACAGAAATCCTGAACTCCCTCAAATCCATTTAAGCTCCCTGTTAGCACAGTACTTCTGTTTAGACTGGTTTGGGGATTTCTGGAAAAAGATACAACAATACAAAAGCAACAACGAAATTTGCTTTGTCATGACTCCAACAGTTTCACAGTCACTTGACACCTGCCCTCATAAATCAGCTTACAGTCCTGCCAAGACCAGTTTCTTTAAAATGCCCTTTTATTACTTTACAGGGCACTGGCTCCTTGCCATTGCAGACTCAAACCAGGCCTTTCCTTTGTGGAACAGCTTGTATTCCACCCTCTATATTTAGTCATCTTCATGTGAGCTGTGTACCTATGGTCCCTGTAATGGAGGTCTTATCAGTACAGTCAGTCTGGCCATGACATTAGAGTCTAGTTCTTGGCAAACCAAATTATTTCCTAGAATCCCTTAACTGTATTGGGAAGTTAAATAACCTTGGACATGGCCCAGTTGCTGACAACGCTGAGTGCCAAACTGGATGCTTCAGGATGCTATTTCAGGTCTCTATGTGCTGTACTGGGCAGTCCTGCATTGCATCTGCCACCTCCTTGGAGGTGTCTCAGATTTCCTGTAGCGTCTCAGGCAACATGAGAAGTCTCAGTGGAGGCAATTGAGTCACCCTTTGCACATCTCTGTGCAAACACTCCAGTGTGGGTACTCCAGTTCTGAGCTGAAGTTTACATAGGGCAGCTGTGTGGCAGGTAACACAGCTAGTCTTCACAAGAAGGCTTTGCTGCACCTCCCCATACTCGTGGGTGGTGGGAGAGCCGTTTCCCACAGCACTACACTCAACCTGCAGCTCAGCATTTTTGTCCCTGCATCCCTTCTGTTCAATAGGGAAGATCTTCCTCTTTTGTTCTGTTCAAGAATCTTGCCCATGGAGTTCTGGGCCTTTCTGCTCTTCCAGGTGAGTGGGGTTTGTTGTAGATGACCCCAGAGTAGCCTTGCATACTGGGCTGATTTGGTCTTTAGTGGTGTTCACATTGATGATGCTGTTAAGTGCTGTGACCTTTGGTAGGAAATTGAAACATTTTTCCTGTTGAGTTGACAATCATCTCACTGCTGATATTGCAACTCTCTGCTTTGACTCTTTTACCAAAAATGCTTGGGCCCCTACCACACTCCCCCGATCCCCTCCCTTCCTCCTGCAGCTCTGCAGGAGTTGTGCTGACAGCATTTTCTGAAAATGTCTACACCCAACATCCCTCCCAAAAGGGAATTTCCCGAGACAAAGAAGAAACCACAGTAGAAGGGTCTGCTCAGGGCTGATTAGATGAAAGGTATAATTCTTGGGCTTTCCTCTTTTCTCACTCCACTTAGTGGCATTGTTTCATTCAATTAAATATTAAGGAAAAGGTGTTGCAGTTGGAATATTTTGGATGAAAAATAAAAGGTCAAGAATATAAGGATATGTCAAATTTAGAGTAAGGAAGCTGTTGAGTAATTGCATTCCTGAAAGACTTCAGCTAAATGTTAGGTAAAACTCCAGTACCAGGGAGTGGGTGTAAACATGAATAAGATGAGTTGGAGTCAAGTTACCAGCTTTTTAATACATTTATAAAAGTGATGGATCAATAGACAACCATCACATCTCCAGGTTTTTGCCAACCACCATGCAGCCTCACCATGAAACCTCTTTTTTTCCTGACAATCTTATTAAAAGCTGCATGTAAGCACACTTCCAAGGATGTGTTGCCAGCGCTTCCTGTAGTTCCTCAGGCAATAAGTGGACTGTGGCTCATGAGCCAGCAGTGCCAGCAAGTTTAGTCTCTGCAGATGGCTGAAGTGAGGAATTCACACCACCCACAGCCCACACTGGTACCAGTAACCCACAGTGCCAGGACAGGAGGTGAGCACTGGGAAGAGTGAAGCTGTGGGGCAGTGTTGCTCCTCCCTCTGCACTGCTGAACCAGGCACAGCCTGGTGGCACACCAAAGTGTCCAGGCAGATGTTGCACCTATGTAAGTCACAGCACTTGCACCCTCTACACGAAGCAACACAGGGAGGAATGCCTCTTCCACTGTTGCACAGAAATTCCCTGCATTAACAGCACCTTCTTCTATTTTATTTCATCACCGTGCTTTTCAGAGTATTTTCTGTTTGGTTTTGTTTTCATTGATTTAAAATGCAGAAAAAAGAAAGCAAAGTAGATTTTTGCTCACTAACAGTCCAGATGAAGCCATTAAAAAAAAAAAAAAATTAAGCAACCAAGTTATGGCTTGTTCAGAATGAGACCACATATATAAAACATATCATTACTGTCATATGTAATTGGTTTTTGTAACTTGGATAAAATCAAAGACAAAGTAAAATGATTTCTGGGATTGTTTTTATCCATTTGATTGCCCAGAAGCCTGTGGTGCTTGAAGAGGATGTAAACACAAGAGCTGGGTATGAACTTTTCAATTAATCATTTTGCATTAAAAAAATAATGTTGCTTCATTGAAGCCAAAACTATTAAAGGAAATATAACAATAGTTTTACTAACCTTTGTTAGTAATGTCTTGGGGTTCAGAGTTATATTTCTGATTAGCGGAAGAAAGAGACTGAAAATCAGACTGGTAACTTTAATGTACAAGACTGAGCATCACCAGAGTTTGATTCCCCTCACCAGGTGAGTAAATGCATCACTATCTTAAAAAACACTCTCTCTCCTTTCCCTGAATTTTTTTTTCTGAAAAATGTCAATAGCCTTTTGATCATCAGTGTGACTAAAATAACTGCTAACATCTTAAAATGTTTTGCAAGATAGAATTCATATTTCCAGCTAGTTCAAATGTACAAGCCTTCTTAGGAGACCTGTTCAACTCCCTTTCCATAAAGCCTATGAGAGATTAAAATAAAAGCATGCACTGAAGAAATTCCCACAGAGAACATCAATATAGTTTCTTGAAACAGGTCTGTGGGACTCAGAGTGTCTTGACATCATCATCCTTTGGTTTTGGAAATGTCTAAAGCTGACCTTCGTCAAGCCGGTGGTGGTTTTGGGCAGACATCCAAAGTGGTCTCTTCAGGGCATTCAAGTATGAGATGTAGCAGACTTGGAAATCAGAAAGCATCCACTGTAGCACACAAGTTGTTAGCAAGCAAACTCAAGAGGAACTTGCTGAGGCCAGGAAGAAAGTGCCACTGATGGAAGCTGAGTCTTGAGCATCTGGTCACCAGAGCCTGGTGCCCTTAGCACTGAAAGTCATCCCACCACCATGATGCCCATTTTAAAAGAGGTTTGATGATACTCTTGACTGTGAATCTTCCCTTATTAACTTTGTAGGCTGTATTCTTTCTTCCTAAAGAAAGAAAATGAGAAAGCATGTGTGCAAAAGCAGGAGATTTAAGATACCAAAAGCCTGTATAATTATTAAGCCACTTACTTGTCGTTTCATGACCTGACAAATCTCTTTTCCCGGTGTGGGAATCCTGGCTTAGGAAGGGCTGTGACTGGAGTGATACGCATTTTGAAGACACTGGAGAACAAATCTGACTCTTACAAACACGGCGATATTTTCAGAGGATACAACAGCTTTATCTATTATCAAAGCAACAGAGCTTTGTTAAGTTTTATCCAAGTTTCTCAGTTTACATTTTACAAGGAAGCTGTGTTTTCTGCAACTGAGAAAGTTTGACCCAACATTCCTATATTGCCTTAGGTCAACTCTTGCCTAAGAAGAGCCAAATGGCACATCTCTGCAGAACCCAGGTCATGGAGGATCTACTGACAGGAAATTCACCATCACTTTAATGCAAGGTTGTCAGTGGAGGTAGGCAGGTAAGTAGAATATCATGATTGATGGTCGCAGTGCCTGGTAATAGACTGGGGAGTCCCAACATTGACATGTGGCATCCGGCCGTTAGCCATCACAGCTCTGACTGCTGTCTTCTGATTACTCGGGGGCTGAATTATTGAGCAGACCTAATTCGTGGCAAGCTGCCATTTGTGTTCCTGGGAAGGGCGAATATAATAAGAAACAAATGCCTCAACTGCAATTTTGTACTGTCTCCAAGTCTCTCCCATTGTGCTTCCCTGCTGGGTAAGAAAAGGCAGAGGGGAGATTTAACTGCATGGACAATGGCTTTGTGTGGCAGTGACAGGTATTCAGAGGCACTAAGAATTCCTGTCATCAAAGAACCAGCGCCAAAAAAATGTTAACCCTGTGGAAAGGCAGCACCTTTGAAAAGGAGAAAGCGTACTTAAAAATTTGGCAGGGTCAAACCCTCTATTATAGTCCTCTCTTTACGTCCCAAGCCTCTCAGACAATGAACATGAACTTCTAGGACTATAACTAAAAGTAAAATCATCTCCAAAAGCATGCTCCAGTCATATAATTTATTTGCATGTGCGTCAGTGCAGAAACTAGCACATGGCCCATTTGTGTCCAACTTCTCTGCCACAGAGAGCCAGAATCTATGATTTTCAGTCCAAAGGTGTTTAAACATTCATTTTCACTAGGAAATCAAAAAGTAAGGTACAGGCTTTCGAGGCTCACAATCATGATCAAGAAGATCATGGTTTGACAAGACTAGGTTTGGGAGGCAATGCCAGGAAGTTGAGCTGCCTGTGGGACATGAAGCAACACTTGCTTCCAGCTCCAAGCCACACGTCTGGCACTGCCACCATGCCAGGCATCCTGAACAGGATGGAACTGCAACTCAGCACCAGGGAGGGAAGCACAGCCATGATGCAGCTTCCCACAGCCTGACCCCTGCCTTTGGGGTCTTTTCCAGTTAAATGAGTCAATTACGATTAGGAGTAAATGTGATCAAATAAGTGATTCATATTTGCCTGATCTTTTAAGAGAGGGTGAGGTAAAACTATCAGATTTCTGTAAGTTAACTACCTATGGGGTGACTGTCTCTGAGTCAGCAATGAAAGAAATATTTATCTTTATTATTTCTTGCTATAAAATTGACTTCATTGTGGTTCCTTTTCATAAAAAGTCCCTATAAATTTGCTTTGCATAAGAAAGGAAGCAATAACAAAACCAGCTAGAGACCATGAAGTAATATTTTTGTATCAAAAATAGATTCTAGTGAAAAAACCCCTTTCCTTCTATTCAGAGATGCTTCCAATTATCTTCAAAAATTAGATTCCTGAGTGGTGCAAATTCTGTCCTCAGCAATATTGATACAGAGCCATTAAAGTCAATGAGATTGCATGTGTTTGAATGATAGCAGAATACAGCAGAATACAGCCCTGCATGTTTATTGCATTTGTCAAACACATTCCAAAGGATAAAAAGTATATAAATAAATTCTGTAAGTAGCAATATTTTTACTGAATGGTTGTATATGGTTTTAAGTAAGTTCGTGTAAAAGTGGATTTCTGGCTTTTTCCTTCAAGTAGCCTTTCACACTTCATAAATTTGCCTGTCCAGGCCTTATGTTCCAGGCCTTGACCTGTAACTTCATCGAAATACATGAAGAAAACTCCTGTGAAATTTCCGTGATTACAACTGTCGCATTGACTGTGTATACGTTTCTATTTTGGGAAGAAAAGCTTATTGTATTTTGATTAATTGTCTTTGACAGACTAATCTAGGAGCATGAATAGATTCTATTATAGACTATTAAGTCCGTAACAGTCATGGGGTTGGGAGTGTTTCCAGGAGGCAGGTCTCCTTTTGATCCTACCAAACCTTAATGATACTGTTTGTATTAACATTAGCAGTGGCATTTTTAAAAATTCAATATTAATTGAATCCTCATTTCTTCATTATTTCCTATATACTTTTCCATGAGAAACATGACTCATGCCAACAAATGCCTAGGGAAATATCTTCACCTTGTAAGCTGCAAAATATGTTCTACCGTCCGGTTAATTTATGGCAGCAATTTGGAAGTCTGCTGAGCTGGACACAGCTAGCTGGCAATGGATGCATTATTGTTAAATATGAGCAATGTGTGACAGTAATATCAAATTAATTTTTGAGACAAAATGCATGCAAATTGCAATAACCTATAGTAAAGAATGAAAGGAAATGGTGTTCTATATACTTGCAGAATTTCTGTGGTTGTTTTATATGCATTAATTGATTATTCCTCATTTTATGAAGTGATTGAAGCAGAGATGACACAAGTAGAGATGTCTGACTATTAAATGTACCACAGCTTGAAGTCCTTGGCTTGAAGTTGACCAGAGGGGTAGGATAACCCTGATAACAACTCCATTTAGCAGAAACGTCTTCAAGGAGATGAGGCAGGTTGTTGAAGTCACAGGTGTCATTTTGTGAGGCTGCTAACTCACACTAAAACCACAAACAGTCAGGTCTGTGCCAGGCTTTACCTTGAATAATCCTCTGCAAAAGCTGGGTATCTGCAAAGTGCTGGCTGGGGTTTTCTAACACACTCTCCCAGCTGGGGAATATAGAGATTGTGATATACAGGAAAGAGAGTTTCTGCAGACGGGTCTGACAAAAAATGAACAGCACTTTAATTTGAATTTTCTATAGGAAACATTGCCTCTTGATGAAAAATTCCATTCAAAATGTTAAAAAGCTATTTGGTTTTTTAGCAGCTGGTAACGACTCTTCCTCACCAAAAACAACTGAAAAATTGGAGGCTTTCTAGCATCACTGTTTCAAGGAAAAACAGCAATGTGCAAAGAAAAGATGTATGTTTTGGAAAATTTAATTTCAATTAAGTTCCAGTTTATCTTCAAAAAATAGTGCTTTTGCAGGAAATTGTTTGGTTTGCCCTTTGCAAAAATAAATCTTACTGAAAGTTGCCAGAGCAAATCTCCCCCAAGTCATTTATAGAAAACCCCTACAAAATATTTTTAGGAACTAGAAACCCCATTTAAAAAAATCATTCCAAATAAATCTCTAAATATTTATAAAGTTTTCTGTGTGTCATCCTTTTGAAAGCCCTACCAAGGGCACCACAACATTTTGATAAGGGAATCATCTGACAGCCCAAGCTTGAACAGTCCAAAACATAAAGTGGTACCTTAAATCAAGTGTGGGTACCAGAGTGGAGGTGGGCTCTGTGGGATGCAGTTTTCTTCAGTGCTGGTTCTAGGAGAATGTGTGGTCTTCAAGACAAGTGTTGCTTTTTAGTTTACAGAAATCCATAGCACATGTTCAGAGGAGAGATATGTTTTCCTTTGAGAGCTACCATGTCCAGTTACTATAAATCACTGGTTTTCCAGCTGTTCCCCAGCACATACAATCCCCAAAATTTGCCTGACCACAGTATCCTCTGTACACATTAAACACAGCCAACCAGGAGGGGAAATTTCAAATAAAATGCTGCATATTCTGCAAACACTGACTTCATGGTCCCCTGCCCTGTGCTAGTGCAGCACTGGGGTGACAGGCTGGAGAAGAACAGCCTGAGTGCCTTAGGTGTTCAGATTCATGGAATTCCATGTCCAGTTCATCCTGTTCACATGCAAAATGTGGGTTTGTCCCCATAACTTGGGCTGCCTAGCCCACAGGCAATTTGCAGATGCTTGCATTCACCATAAATTTTACCCTGACCTGGGCCAGTGTGTGTTTCTGGTGTCTGCCCTGTGTGAGTGATGGTCTCTTGCTTACCCTCAGCAGCTCTGGGCAGACGTGTTTGAGAAGGAGTGAAATGGTTTGGGGCAAAGACAGCAACAAGAAAATCCAGCTCACTTTCTCTGGTTGCTTGAGGTAAACACCATGGTTGCTTAAGATATATCAGCCTGCTGGTTTACAGACAGAGAAGTCCTTTTAATGAAAAATTAATAACAAAAAATATTTATCACTGCCATTATTTATTGACAAAACATGAGCTGACCATCTCTATAGGCTAACCTTCAGCTCCTCAGATCAGAGATGTGTATAACTTGCATTGCCTAAGGGTCACTTGGGTGCATTTTGCCTAGGATGTCCCTCCCTGGCTCTTCATTCCTGATGTCCCCCTGATTTTTTTAAAGGAGTTATTTTCCTCCTAATCTGTCAGTCAGTCAGTTATGATCTTCTCACACAAAGCCTGGCTGCATTTCCTCGTAAGCTGAGAAAACAACACATTCCCATGCTCCCCATTTAGGCAGTGTGCATAGAGCTTGTCCTGGTCCCTACACAAATCTTTTATGGATAAATGTGGTTTATTTGCACTGAACTGAGTTGTCTGGTGACAACTTCAAGCTCAGAGAAACACAGAGAAGACACAGACAGGATAAATAACAGCCTGCAATGGGTCTGGGAATGGAGAGAGGAGCTCTTTTGCCCAAAACCCCAAGTTCTTCTCTCTTTTGGCTGCTTGCAGCACATAGAACTCACACATTCTACAAGGAACAATTATAGTCATGAGAAAAAAACGCAGAACAAAATGCTGATGTGGCTTGTTGAAATTTATGGAAGCCTCAATTACAGAGTGCTGTAGTTTTGACATCATTGTAATTTTAAAATTAAAGACTGTTTTCCACCATTAAGCATGTCAGGCATAGTTCCTGCTCTATTCCTAAGTTCACTTTCCTGGGAAAACAAAAGTTACGTCTATCCCATTGTTCAGTTTCTCATTTTTGGTCTCATAGTAATTTTAGCACTCATGGTCAGTTTTATCCAGATTTGAAGGGAGGGCAGGACCATTTTGAAACAGGGGCTTGGAAGAGAAGGGAACCACTATTAGGCCCCATTACAGAGGAGTTGGGTATCAGGGAGAGCCATGCTGGCCACCAAGCTCCACCAGTAGTGCTGCTGGTGTGAAATGGCTCTGGGTGTTTCTTATCCCACATCCGGCTTGCTTGGTAGGTACCTCACAGCCTGGAAAGCATTTCAGTCTTCTCTCAGACCAGCCCTGTAATGTGATCAGTCATAAATGTGGCCTGGTTAGAAGGGGGAAATTACTGAAGAGAAGAAATCATCTGCTTCAGCACATGAAGCCTTGGAAACCTCCAGCAGGGACCTTGAATCTCATCAGAAAGATGTGAACTTCAACAGAAAGAGGACTTTGGCAGGAAAGCATAGAGAGGAAAACAATTTTGTGTTATCATTTCGAGAGGCTGAAGAGATCTATGCCAGGCTTTCACCTCAGCTCTCTCTTGCCTCTTCCCACCTTTTCTCCTTTCCTCCACCCTCTTTTCTGTTCTTTACATCCCTGTGGCTTGAAATAGCAATGTTGCTTTCTCTTGCATTTTTGATAGACATTTATGTACATTTAAATCAATATAAATTAAATCTATCTCTATGCATCAATGCATGTTGACAATACAATAATGACAATATATGTATGTTCTATAAAATATATGCATGGTAGATGCCATTTGTATGTTAAATATATAACATACTGATATATATTACATATATATAACATATATATACTCTAGGTGTATATATGTGTGTGCAGTGATACATATATCTATATATATACTTAAATTTTTTTAAAGCCCACAGTTTTAGTAGCTTTGCTTGGAAAGTTTAACAAAACAGATAATTCTTTCTACCATTGGTTTAACTGGAATTTATTAACAGTGATTACTACTGGTAAGTTAAATAAGAGGCTGATTTAACTAGGGCAGGCCTCCCATTAGATTTTTACTTGCATTTTCTACTCTGTTAAGCACCACAGCTGCAGTTAAATCAATTGGCACCATCTGTCAGGATGCTTATTTTCAGTTGCCTATCGGTGGAACTTAATCTCAGCTAATGTTTCAGCTCATGCTTTAGCTTATCTGCCAGTGGCTGCAGATATTATTCTCAATTCCTTTATCAAAATGAAAGTATAAAACAAAAGATAAAGAGGGTCTCCTGCAACAGGTTGGTTTTTTTTGTTTTTCTCCTGAAGAAAGTATGAGCAGTGTAGCAGACCTGTGCTCTGTGAGATGCTGTCTACTCCCTGCAGGGCTGTGTGGAGCAAGAGCTGTCTGTGTCCTCCCAGGGGTACACAAGCTCTTCTCTCAGGGATTGGTGGTCAGGACAAGTCCACAAGGAAAGATGGAGAACAGGAGTGAAGTTTTCCACACGATGAAGTAAAAGCACATTTTACATCATCTGTAAGACAGCCAACATATTATGCATGATTTGTTTTTCCAGAGGTACTCGGCCGTGAAGTCAGAGGAGGTGAAAACACCTCACCAAATGAGGCCCGAAGGGCATCATTACAGAGAAGGCATCTGCCCACACACTGAGCAAGGTGATAAACTGCAGTACCACCCAACACTAATAATCTTCCAGTCCCATGCAAGAGCCCCCTGCTTTATTTCCAAGATGCTGCTTCCCATCCAGCCTGGACTAAGGGTGACCACAAAGCTCTCACAGCCTCAAATTGGCAGCACATGCTCACATCCTCAGCTCCCTGCCTGCATGGAGACCTTGCAGTCACCTGTGGATCACCAGCAGGATACACCTCACCAGGATGTGCTGTGCTCTGCCCCAGTGTGCTAACAGGGCACTAAATCTACAACTGGCCTCCAGCAATGGATGTGCTGCAGTTCCTGGGGTCAGCTTTGCCTTTTGTCGCATTTGAAAAACCTTTTGAAGGTCACTCTTGGAGCTGTGTAGGGACCTCCTGCCACGCTGTACTTGTCTCTCTCATGGGTCTCCTCTCTTGCAGATCCCTCAGGCCAGGACACAGCCTCTTTTGTCTTTGCAAAGCAGCCAGCAGAGGGGAAACCAAGGCATCCCTAAGGTCTCCTCTGACTGTTGTTGTCATCAGGCAAATAACAACTGTGGAAAATGTACCGAAACCAGATTGGACATACAGTGTCAGGAAAAGCCTTGAATATATAGAAAAGGTCTGATCCTTGGTACCTCACTTTGTGGTGATGCTTTGGTAAGCAGTCTGAAGGCACTTCCTGTTTTTTATAGAGTTTTTCCCCATGTTTTGCAATGAAAGTCTGTTTTTTTACAAAATGAAAGGCAAACAGAAGTGTTACTAACTCAAAATGCAAGTCCTCGTTTTTATAGGCATCTTCCCGAGAAACAGGCAAACACTGAATCAAACAAAGATTAAAAAAAATGCCTACAACTTTGCCATGGCCCTGAGAACAAATGATAGAAATCACCAGTTCCTACTGAAGGTGAACAGGATTGATTTGCACCCAGAAGAAACTGCTTAGCTGCGCATGAAAGACTCAAGCCTGCTGTGCTGACTCAGGCAAATCTGCTGCTTAAACAAGCAGCCTGACACTTCAGATAAGGTATTTTCCCAGTGCTTGAGATCTCTGTATGAAATCAAATGAATGACTGTACCATGCTTGTACCAACACGTGCACATGTGTGTGTCCATCTCCGTGATGGAGTGTAAGTGAGCTTCCAGCCATGGCAGAGCTGTGCAGCATGCAGTCTGGCTTTTTAAAGGCGTGTGTCTGCAGTCATATTCACTGTGCCCAGCTCAAACAGAACCATGGGGCCTTTGGAGCTGCCTGAAAAAGGAAAGTTTGCTATTTCACCATGTCTAAGAGCTGGGTCACAATGTGCAATAAGGGCAACCCAAACACTGCCCTCAAAACCCATACCTGGTGCTAAAAAACTGGTCTCCCAGAACTTCAGAAACTGGGGGCAGGAGATAGAGTGGTTATTTTTCTTAATGACAAGACCATTGCGAATTGGTCCTATCTGAGGGAGCCTACAGATATTTACTACATCATTTCTGAAAGGAGAAGTGATCTGGACAGAGAGGGGGAGTGGGTGACAAAAATTGCAGATGACACTAAATTATTCAGGATACTTAAACCTGAAGCTGACTTTGAAGACCTGCAAAAGTACTTCATGGTGCTGAGTGACAGAGCAATAAATGAAAAAGCTGATAAGCAATAAAAAAGGCTGATAAGCACCGAGCAACGTGCTTAGGACAAAAAAAGATGTATGAAATGACAGGCCTTCATTGCTACTGCTTAGGAAAGTAGTTTTGTCATCACTGTGGAAAGTTCTCTGAAAATATCTGTCAACACTCAGGAGCTGTTAAAAGGCAAATTGAAGGGTAGGACTTGTTAAGAAAGTGTAGAGCACAAAATGAGGCTCATCATTTAACCTGTGCATAAGTCCACGGTGTATGTGAATCGCAAAATCTTTGTGCAGCTCTGGTTATGTCATCTCACACTAAAAAGAAAAATAAAAAGGATGTCTGGAAGCATCCTCTATAAAAATAAGGAGAGCTTTGATTCTGTATGTGATTGCCAAGGTGCATCCCTGGCTTGGAGAGATCCCATGTCCCTGACTGCTGGAGGCCTTTCCCTATGTTTGTACTCTACTCGGTACTTTTGCTGATGGCCACTTCCACAAGCAAGGTGTTCTTCAGGTGAACCCTTAAGCTGTCTTTTCTCCATTACACATTCTTGCAATGAGTGTATCTGGATAGAGAAAGCTGGCAAGATTCAGTGAGGTAACCTAATAAACTTTAAGAAGACTAAAGACAAATCTTGCTTGTGCTCTCTTAATGTAAATGTGGCCACTGAAGATAATCCGGTTTCTTCAAGGATTCTACACACCCCTATCAGATTTATTGGCCATGATTTATTCATGATCTAAGAAGTGGTTGATATAGTCATTGTTTGCAAAACCATTATAGAAGCCTCACTTTGATGGCTTCTTTCTGGCCAGATTTCAAGTTTAAATAGAATATAAATTATTATATTGTGCCTCTGAGACTTTCTGTTCTGATTTTCTCTTTTTTCCTCCCTTGAGGGGCAACAAGCCTGCAGCAGTGTGTGAATGAAGGTGTAGTAGTTCAGTCTTTGATTACTTTCATATGTAGTCTCATCAGGAGACTGTACTACTTTCTGTGGAATAATTTTTGCTGTTGCATGGCCTCATTTAAAAGTTAAGGGAAACCCATTTCTATCCTGATGAATGGTTATTGGTGTCTTTATCCAGAACTGAAGAACCATGACACACCCTGACTCTTATGAAGCATGGAAGTCCTCCACCTCAGCACTTTGGACAGAATCTGCCCTGATGCATACAGGGGCAAAAGCCAGGTTCATCAGCTCCTGCTGGAACCTGCCAGGTTTTTCCTTAGCAGGTAATCTGTGTGCCTCAGACAGTGCCTGGGGTTAGCCAAATCTGGTCTTGAATAGGGCTTTTCATGGAAATTCTTGCGGCTTGCACATGGGATGGCAACCCTTGATGGCCACTGAGCTACCTTTAGGTCATCATCACTGGCAGGTAGGAGCACCGTTGGTGCATAAACTCATCTACTTATTAAACCAGTTTGTTGTTGCTGTTGGGTTTTGTTTGAAATTTTTTTGCTTATTAGAAATAATAGCATGGGTGCTCATAGATAGTCACTCTTTTCTATTAGAAAGATTTTTTTTTTTTTTTTTTTTTTATCCTGTAATGTATTAGGGGAGAATTTTTGATCCTACAGGTTTCAATAAAATATATAAATATAGTTGGCAATAAAACATCTCCACTCATTTCACTTTTTATTAATGGTGTTAGTTTATTCTTATTGAAGTCCATAGATTTCTAGCAGAACAAGCAGCATCACAGTGGAAAATATGCCATGTGAAAGTGGGCACTAAAAGCTGTACAGTGTCCTCAACACGTGCTCCTAGTTTGACTGTGGGCAGCTATTTTTAAGAAAGATTGCTCATGGCTTTTTACTGTGTAAAAAACACGTGACATTGGAAGTGATTAACAAGTAGAAGATAGGAGGTAGTAATGGGGTAAACTCAACTCATAATTTGACACAGGGATTTATAGGAATAGAGCATCAATGCAGTACTGGTAAGACTGAACCAAGGCCAGCAGGGCTTTCTCACTTTAATCCTCTTGCTTTGAGCATATAAAGTTTGCAAGTTCGCTCACCACAGCTTTTAGAAACCATCTCTCACACCTTCCTACCACTGTACCCGTGTGTTATGTTTCAGTGCCCCTTTTCCACTCTAGGCACAAGCAGTAAACATGTTGGGTCCGTGTGGTAACAGCCTACTCATAGGAAAATGCTGAGCAGCCCAGGAAACACATGCAACATTAAAAAATGGAAAGATGACGGAAGAGGCGTGAGCAACCCCACACGTCACTCCGCCTCTTCTCGTCATAAGAGAAGAAAAGCGCTTCAGAGAAGATCACATGTCTCCAGATAGCAAGGGAGGGCAGAGGGGGCTGGAGAGGAGGGTGTGGTGGGAAATGTGTGCATCCCTCTGCCCACAAATCCAGGCAGGGGACCCCATCAGAAAAACCCATGGGTCTGCGTTAGTCTCATCATACCCCCAACCACAAAAAGTTTCGCTATAGAAACTCCATGCAATGGCTCAGCCCCTGACGTGCACTTTGTGTGCCAGTGGGTGGGTCAAACTGAACATTTTGTGCACCCTGGCGGAAAGTAGTGAGCTGAGGCGATGTGGAAAGTCACCAGTCACATGACAGAAACCAAGGCGGGGGAACCAACACCACACTGCTGTCTCCCTGTCACCCTTCATGGCATGAGAATGCCAACTGTCACCCACTCCCTCGTGGCATGGCAAAGTAATCTGGCAGGACACTGGAAATCCCAACAGGCACAACTGAGCACTGGACACCCCACTGATCCACTCCAACCCCCTTCTGGCCATACCCGGCCCCAGGCTTGTGCCAGGGCTCAGTGAAGGTGGAATTTAAGACAGGACCGAGTGGTTCAGATGTAGGAATAAACATGAGCTGTCCTTTCTGAGTACTAAGGCTGGCACAAATGCACACAAACAGGTGCCCAGGATTGCAGGGCTTGTGCCCTGCCAGCAAAAACAGCAAAGAGCAGCAAAGTGTCACCAGCTCCCCCAACTTCCAGATGTCTCTCCAAATATGTTAGCTGGAGTGTTTCTGGAAATTAAACTTGAATTGAAGCCAGGATGTTCTTTCTGTGCTTTTGGAAGAGGACTTTTCATTATTTTTATTCACTGAACTGCCAAATGACTGGGTGATTTTGTCATGAGATTCTCATTTACTCAACCCTGCCATCCCACTTATTTGACTGTGCTTTGTGAGTTTCTAACTGACCCACAGAAGCACCTGTGCCCTTTGCAGGGCCATAATCACTGCCCAGCTCCTCTTGTGAGGTGGCATCTGCAAGGGTAATTAGGGCAGGCCTGTACTTGGCACTAGGCATCTCTGCCTCACTGCAGGTCTGCTCAGGATAATGAACTCAGCTGAGCTCTTAAGAGACATGCTTTCCTACAAAGCCGTCAAAAATTAATGGGGAAGAATTTAGTATTTCCTAGCTCACTCTAGAGAAGGAAATTGCATTTTCCCATTTTATCAGACGCAAAATCTTTGCTGATTCTAGGAATACTAAGGCACTGAAGGAAAACTTCTATAAGTCTTGCAAACAGGTGTGTTAAGGGGAATGCCTGGACTTAGTTGTTTCCATGCCGCATTTACATCCCAAGCAGCCTCTGATGGGGCTAGTTGGGAATTTTCTCTTGAATTTATTTCTGTCCAAACATGCAGCTTTGTTTTATAAGCTGTCAGAGAAACTGAAACAGAGGCACTGTCTGCTCCACTGCACACCCAGGGGCTCTTTCCTAGGTGGCATGGTTGACCTCTCCCAAGCTCTCTTCCCCATGACAGCATGTCATCCCCAGGCTTTGAGGACAGGAAACAGCTTGCTGTGTGTGGGCACTGTGTGTGGGCAGGGGAACACAGAATGTCCCAGGGTCCGTGGGAAAGCCAACCCCACTGTTCAGGTCCCCAGCACATGGATTTGGCTGCCAGCCAGATCTGCCCCTCTTGCAAAGAGCTTGGGAGGCAGCAGGTGAGACAATGCTGGTTGCAGTCCGAAAGCTGAGCAAACTGGCAGGGGGGCAGTTGCTTCTTGTGCTCCTTGCACTGTTTCTGGTGGCCACCTGTCCAGATGTGCATCTTTCTGAATGAGGAATTCTTATTTACGTTTTGTCTTTCTCCCACAACGTCACAGGAATTAGTTTTTGAGCTTTCACAAGGCTGAGTGTTTGGTATTGCAACACGCCTTGAAAACTAGGGAGGAAAACACATAAAGGTATTTTCATCTTGCTTCAGTTCAGTTTTGCTGGGGATTTGGAGCAAAAGCAGGAGTCATTCACTTCACAGTAAGTTGCTTATGTGCCAAAATACCACAGAAAGATGATCTACACTGATGAAAGCAGGAAGTAACAGGAATTTCTGGAACGAGATTGTTCTTGTGACCATTCTGGGGCAGTTCTACAGATTCAAAAGTACAAAGTTCACACACAGTTTTTCTTGAATGTTTTATTGGAGTGAAACTCTACAGCATTTGTCATTTACTCACTGTTAGGTCTTTATAGTTCAAGGGGTGTTGGCTGTCTCTTACGTTCTTTAGCTCTTCCCACCTTATGTCATTAACCTAGATCTGTGTTCACATTTACAAGGACATCAAGTCCCAAAACATTCAAGGGGCCAAGCACATGGCAGATCCCCCAGGCTCATCTTAAGTACAATCCTCATCTTAGAATTTAAACAGTTAGAATGCTCTGGTTCTGAGCAAGCCCTAAGGTAACAGCTGGTAGGAGGGATGGAAATATGCAGACTATAGGGTATGATATGCTCAAGTCCTCGCTGTGCAGGTCTCTTCCACATTTTCCACAGCACTTGTGATAAGGAGTTTCCAAACAGTGACTCCTGCAAATATCTTGAGAGGATCCTCTCCAAGAAATAGAGAAAAGAGGCAGAAGAAATGCCTCAATGAAAAGAAAACCTGATGAGAAAAATACTGACTGGGTGTAGTCAGCTAATTTCAGGTGCTTCTGGAGTAGAAGTGCAGTGCTGTGCACAGCCATTTTCCCAGAAGTTCATGCTCTCTTTCCCAGCCTGGAGCCCAACAGGCTGATTGCTGGAGCATCAGGAATAGACAGCACTGAAATGCTTAAGGTTGATGCTTCTTTCCATGCTCCTTGGCACTGACCAATGTATTTTGAGCCCTTCAGCATCTAAGGGCATGAAGTGGACAGTAACATTCACCTGGCATTGAAGAAGCTGGGTTAAACTAAGCTGCCTAGCACACTGTCTCTAAGCATGGAGACATGGAGATTTTCATGTGATTCTTTGCTTACTCTTGATGGCAGCTGGCTGGATCAAGTCCATTTGTGATAACCTGATACTTCCCCTGAGAGAATTACTGTTACAGTTCAGCTATTGTTTCCCTGGGTGTGATGCTCGCCTTGTGATCTGTGTTCTTAGATATTTTGGTTATTGTTACTTGTTCATATAAAAATAAGGCCAGGAAAAATATTCTCTACTTTGCCATTGTAAGGCAAAGAATTAGTTTTTCTTTGGAAAGTTCTGTTGTCTTGTGATGTGCAGTTCAGTCTGAAAATTGAGCTTGTGGCTTGAACTATCTTAGGGATACCTCTCATATAAAAGTAGTTTTTACATTAAAGGAATCCCAGAAATACTTAAAGCTTGTGAAGTCCACCAATCAGATGTTAGAAAAGGCCAGTGTCTAGGTTTTCTGACAGCTCTATGCTCTCAAAGTCTCTTCCTTCTTCTCTATTCCGCGCATCACGCATGGTGCCTTTAATCACAGTGCCACGTACTATTTTGTTACATTCCTCTGTGGAGTTCCTTAGGAATATTTCCCACTGATCTGGTAGCTAATACTACAAATTGATTTATACTTGCATGTCTAAGACAACACAGTAAGCAGGTAGGAATCATTCACAGTCCCTGGGCATTGCTTACATTCACAGGACAAGAGGATTATGGTTGGGTATGTTTGATGTGTATTGTCCAAAACACAGGAGGAGGCAACTTTAGCCATCCAGCACTTAACTGAAAGGTGTTTCCTTGGGCTTTCCTCTGTGCCAACCCCTCGGCTCCAGGGCTAGCGTGTCATGCTGCCTTTTCTCCTGCTTTTGAAGGGTTTTGCCTCCTTCCTCCCTTCCCAGGCAGTGATGGTCTTTCATCCATCACATTCAAGTGAGTGGCTTTGCCTGCCTGCTTAGCTTTGGGAGGTGACCTTTTCCTCTGTTTAGTTTTTGAGATCAGGTTTGCAGCAGTAAGTAGCTTTCCCTTGCCATTTCTTCAGGTTGCTAGAATGGTGATCATGCAATTAAGAACACCTCTGCACACTGGATTTATTTCTTCCAAGATTGCCTTTGCAATGAACTCCTATGTATTTTCCTCATCCTTTTAAGCCTACATTTTTTGCTACAGTATTTGAAGCCTATATATCTGTTTTATTTTTGTATGTTAAGTAAAATAATCTGGGAAGATATTAATTGTATGAAAGAGTAGAATATTGGCTAAGAAAATTTAGATTAAGCTTTGTTTTGTTTTCCTTTCATCCCTCTAATGTTAATATAAAGTATTTCTGCCATAGGAAAAAAGCTTCAAAGAAAGCTCTGAGGACTGGTGGGAGGTTTGGGAGGAGAAGCTCAAACAAACAAAAAAAAAAAAAAAGAAAGAGCAGAAAACTACAAAAATTGAAAACAAGAACAGAACATTGAGGGAACATCAAAAATATGTTTTATCACAAGAGGGCAGTGCAAATTAACAAGAGAGGAAATAATCCATGTTTCACAACAGGCTAATCCCTTTCTTTTAAAAATTTCCAAAAGTTCTGCTGGCAGTGCAAAAAAACCCAAAAAAACAAACAAACAAAAAAAGGCAGAAAAGTCTAAGCAAGCAGCAGCAAACCATGCCTTGTGAAGTTTGTTGTACACTAGAACTGAAGGACTCTGCTCCTCGGTATCGTGATTTTTTAGGAGAAATGAGAAAGCTCTGGGTGGCACAGGAGCCACTGGTCACCACCCAGGCAGACAGTGATGTTACGTGGTGAACCATCATTTATTTTGCTCATGTATCATATCACTGGCAGAACAACCACTCTCACATCAGGTGTATTTATAATGATATCAAATAAAGAAATGGAGATGGTACAATACAATTAATTGTGTTATATCAAAAGTTAATTTTTCACCTCTGTCCCTTTGATAACTTTCTTAACTATGCACATTTGAAATGTGCAACATGAGTTAGATTTTCTCAGAGACAGACATCCTCTTTTGTGCTAGACTATCTTTATGTTTCAGGTGACTTGCAGGCCATCCAAGTGGTGTCTGCTCAGAAGTCACATCTCTTCTTGTGCGAGGAAATACATACAGTGTTTTTTGGAGAGAGAAGAGCAGGTTTTCAAGGAACTACAGAGAACTGTGGAGTAATTTTGCCAGCATCTGTTTAAAGATCAGACAACCCTGATACTAACCCTTTACCCTGTACCCTTTACCTGTATTTGCCTAGGAGCAAGAAACCTCTCTAGATAGTCAAGGACTCAGTGCTCTAGGTGGGAGCTGCTGTGAAAAGTTGTCACTATCACTCACAGAGAGAGCACCATCACAAGACATGCACCCAGTGCCACTGCCAGCACTGGGTCTGTGTCCTGAGAGACTGCAGCTGTGCAGGACTCTGTTAGAGCCCTCTGATCTTGTATTTTGGAGCTTTCCTGTATTTGTCTGTGAAAGAGGATGGGTAAAGTACCAAGTGATGTGCTTAACCCAGCCTGAAAAATCCACAGACCTGCAATAAATACACCAGTTCCCTCTATATTTTCCCACAGGAAAACAGAAATACAAACCCAAGAGCAGATTTAAGGTTTTCCTAAGAGAGACAGTGTCAACCTAAAGGAGGTTGTGTAAGTGAAATCTCAGAGACCAACTCATATATATTCATCCATTCAGAGGCTGTTCTCTTACTTTATCTAGTACAGTTTGGTTTAGCATCAATGCTTAAAAGGTAACTCTGTGTGCCATGGGACCATGCAGTGCTGCCAGCTTCTGGCTGATGGGAAGAATTGTCCTCTTTTGGGGAACAGCAGCCTGTGTCAGCTGCATGCTGCAGGGTAGCCAGCTAAAAGCTCCTCATGGTTTCCACTGGGCTAAAACAGAGCTTTTTTAACTGCACTCTGTTTTAAAAGTGACATTCCTGATAATGCCATTCACATCTAAATCGTATCTCAAAACATTTTCAGGTATTTGTAGGCTCAGCATTGAGTAATGCTTCTCAAAGAAGCATTAAAAAATGTATTTGTCAAAAAGAGAAAGGAAACCAGGTAGCAGCCAATGAAAACTAAAATTATTATAATTTAGAGGATAAGGGAAGCTAGAGAGATGTCTATAGCATAAAAAAGGGATAAGTATTAATATTAAATCAGAAAATGCAGTTGTGGAATAGTAAAGTGTTTAGAAATTAGAAAGAGAAGAAAAATCTCAGGAAAAATTTCTGACATGTTTCAACAGGAAAGAGATGATGCACTTGACTATACAAATATGATGAAGCATTTTCTAGACCATAAATAACCAGGGGAGCAAAAAGAAGTTGTCTGAACAAAAATCTGTACCACTGACAATTTTTGAGAAATATTGTAATACTCTAGTGAATTACAGTTGGACACCATTAAAGAGTAAATATTGGGCTAATACTGGAAAAAAAGCAGAGAAGGACAAGTGAGGTAACTTTTCCTCAGCAAAATAGTTGAAAAGGCCATAAGGGAGTCAACAAACATAGCCTTAAAAATGAGAATGTGATTAATTCCTGTCAGTTTATGGAGAACAGATCCTATTAAACAATCCAAAGTTTTTTACTTAGTATCACTTGCTGTCTAAAGTTTTTTAAACAGCTCAACAATATGCTAGTGAATGTCACTGAGTAGAAAGAGAACAGACTTAAAATATGATTGTCCATAAGGAATGTTCTTCTAAAAGAGAAGCAAAAGCAGTCCTATGCCCAGGCTAGTATTCAGACTAAATAACCCAGGCAGCCATGAATAGAGCTGGTTTTAATAATGGAGGTTTATTCAAGACAGATGTGTTTGAATACTGTCTGTGTAAAGTTTTACACCTAAATTAAGGAACTCAGACCTACAGAAAAATTACTGATTGTTGGAAAGGAATAACTAAAGCAAACCAAGTCCTCAGAGTGAAAGTTCAGCATAAATTACCAGTGTGATAATATGGAGAGGAAATCAAATGGCGGTCCCTAGATTTTCTAAATATAAAATTAGTAAGAAAACAAAAGGAAGTGGTTTTTACTTCCAGATGAGGTGTTGATAAGAATTAATATGGTGACTGCAATTTTGGTATTGATAAGGTGAAAATAATAATGACAAATACTCAAAATGTCAAACGAACATCTTTGAGTGAGAAAATCTGAATACAAAATCTGCTTAGATTTTCAGAGCGAAATTGAGAAGTGACTATATAAAGATTAGTAAGAAACTTGTCAGGGGGAAGAAAGGACAATTAAAGCCTTTCTTACACAGAAGAAAGTCAAGAGAGACAGACCAGTGGTTTATCTTGCTTTAAAGCCTCCGAATATATAACTTTCAGTCTTCTGTGACAGAATCTGCTCTTTTTCATTGCAGCTATTTTTTGTGCAGTTACATTTCTGTTCTTAGGTCTTTAGATTTCTGCACAAGTAGTAGTTCAGAACACGTAACAGAGTATAAATTTCCCCTCTTAGGTATGTGTTGTAGGATAGGATGAATCACTAGAGTAGGTTGCTCTACAATGTAAAACATTGTCATTTCATTGCAGATTCATTGTGGATTCAGCATAAACTCATCTATGCTGTGAAAGGCCAACACTGCTTATTTGGCGAATCATGGCCTCATGTGCTTTCAGCAGCACTGGAGGACAGATACTGCATAGAGCAGGGCTGTCTCCAAACAATGCCATGGGATTTGAAAAACTCTTCTAAAGCAACACAACCAAAATGACTGTCCAGCCCTCACAGGCAGAGCAGCCAGATATATGATACCTGTATACCACAGGAACATCCTGACACCACTGAGTTGATGGTCCTTTCCATGTTTAGAAACCGTAAGAACATCTCTGAAAATGACTGGTGATTATGGATGTCTCAGCCTTTGGACAGGTGTAGAAAACATGTCTCACGAGGAATGGCTGGTGGAGCTGAGTTTGTTCAGTCTCAAAAACAGGAGGCTCAGAGGGACCTCATTGCTCCCTACAAGTCCCTGAAAGGAGGTGGGGGTGGTTTCTTCTGCTGGGGCTGTGCCTGAAATGAGAGGACCAGAGAAAACGGCCTTAAGCTGTGACAGGGAAGATGCAGATTAGACAACAGAGAATAAATTTTCACAGTCTGAGTGGTCAGGGATTAGAACAGGCTACCAGAACACCACCCAGGGAGGTGGTGGAGTCACCAACTCTGAAGGTGTTGAAGGGGTGTCTGGGTCTGGGTGACAATTTAGTGATTTAGGTGTTACATTGGGTGGATTGTAGGGCCTGATGGTCTTAAAGGTCTCTTCCAACCTTGATGATTCTTAACTCATGAACCTTTTGTTATATCTTTTCTCCTCTGTCCAGCTGAGTAGGAACATGTCAAAATGGCTTTACACTTGGCATCCAGCCAGGGCCAATCCACCACATTTCTCTGGCCAGGAAAGTTCTGCAATTGTATTACTAAGCATACAGTCTTGGCAGACTGGCAGTTGATTGAATTACAGATTGACTAAAAGTTAAACTAGTATAGTACTCTTTTGAATTTTGTCTTTTCTTTTGAATTTACTAAGAATCATCCAGGTGAGCATCTGCTTTTGCTTGAATAGTCACTTAATTTACACAAGTACTGTCACAAGTGGTGGGACCATGCTGTTTATAGAAACATGAGATGAAGAGCATGAGCTGAATTTGGGCTTCCTTCCATCAGTAGTTTTCCATTTTTTATAAAATACTGTGAAGACCAGGATTCTATCTCAAATGATCAGGTGACAACAGTAGTGGAAAGATGTCCTTTATCTGAATTCTAATGAAACTTTGTCTTTCTTCCTGTCTGAGAACCAGACCATTTCCTCCCTGCTGCTGGATTCAGCTAGAGCTCCAACAATCTTGAAGCACAAAATGCAGCTTATGGTGTCCTCCCTGCTTCAGAGCTGCCCATGAGACCCTGGAGAAAGTCTCTTCACTGATTCCCAGTCATCACAGAGGACTACCTGAATGACACAGCCCTAATTTCCAAGTGATCATCAGGTCAAGCCATATCTTTCTCAAAGACTGAATTAGAGCACAGGTGCCACCACAACAGCTGTGTTGCTCTGCTCAACAGCAGAACACAGAAGCTCTGTCTAAAGTGCCTGAAAGCTCTGAAAGAACCATTTTGGATAAAAAACTTAGAGAGCAAATTGAATTAAACACATCTGTACCATTTTAGATAAATGGGTTTAACATAATTTTAAAACTTACATTAAGAGATAAGTTTTCAAAAAGGAAACAAACAACAAAACACTCAAAAGTGCCAGGGGGGTGAAGGGGTTGCAATAAAGAAATCTTTTTTAAAAAGCTGATACCCCTTTGGACACACAGGCACCCATTTCCTAAACTGAAGTTGCAGAGATCCCATGTGTTGGGTGGCCAAGTGTTTGTTATTGCTATATATTTTCAATCTGAAAATATTCAGATACCATCATGATCAGGTGGAAGATAAAACCCTGAGACAGACAGAAGAGAGAGATGTACTTACACAGGACATGGCTTGGTGAAGTGTGGTTATTTGTTTCTAAAAAAGTAATACTTGACCTAGTTTAATTATACGTGGGTTGTGCCTCAACATTTGCAAACTGGTTATGAAAAAATTGTATTGCTTTAAAAACCACTATAAACCAGTAGTCTCTGTGGTCTGAGTCTCAAAGTAATAGAGTAGATGAATCCACTTAAACATGTGTATTGTATTTCCTTAAAAGCAGCAGTGCTGAAAATGCAGGTGGTTTAATACTGCAATTTATGAGAATGTGTTATTTATACGTCACTCATATCAAAAGAGGGAATGTCTCTATAAAGCAGGCAGCATTTGAGCATGGTTTCATTCTTCATGGGTGAATTCTCCTTTCATACCTACTGTAGCTGGTGAAAGAAAGTGGTGATTAGATTTTTATTTTATTAAAATCATATTTAAATTTGTGCTTTATGTACAGCTTCAGCTTACACCTTTAGTGAATTAAATCCTTTAGGAACACATCCTAATGCATGCAAGTGACTTCCACCATGGGATCTATCTATTACTGGTGACAAGACACAACCCTAAAATGAAAACCCAGCATCTTTTGATCATTGCTAGCATGAGTCAGGTGTTAAATAACAATGGCTCTACACCTGTTGCCATGCTGGCAATGATGAGAAGTTGTAAGCTGCAACAGGGTGTTTTGGTAGCCTTTATTAAGAGGAATACTAAAAGAGTCTCTTCATGAGCTGTTTCCCTCTGAGTGGTGACATGGAAGGTGAGTCTTGGCCCTGAGGACTGGAAGAGTATGGAGGGCATTGGGATGATTCTGAACCTGTTAAAGCAACACCAGTTGACTGTTAGCTACTGATCAGCTCTCCTTGTCTCTGCACTGATTACCAGAAGAAGGCCAGATTTCATAACACCTGTACTACTTCTTTCTCTAAGTCACACGTCCCTTGTTTCAAACACAGATCATTGCAGACTTTGTAGGCAACAGGGCCACATAAAGCAGGCAAGGCATCCATGTGGGGAAAAATAAGTGAGGATAACTGGGCAAGCATATGAACAACAACTGGATCCACAGCCTGACAGGGCTGTTACTATCACTCAGAGGTTTTCCTCCAGGGATTTCTATTCCTGAGTAGTAGAAAGGCTGAAAAGCATATGTGTTGGCATAGCTATGGCAGACAATGAAAACTTCTGTGAATATTTGGCCAGTGCATTTTTTTAAAAAATTACTGGTCCTTGGATCCATTTCCCTGTGGACATTGGCTCAATAACTTGCTATTGTTGAGATGGCAGCAAGTTCTTCTTCTCTACAGAGTTCTGCTTTTTATTATTTCTTTTTAGAGCAATCTCATATTTAATAATGTTCTCAAAACACAACTGCCCTCATCAACTAAATGGATTAGCTGGATGATAAGGGACATGTTCTCTGAGTTCTCATAGTATTTTCTACCATGCCTCAGCACTGACTTTTGAAGTCAGAGTTGATAAACTATTTTTTTTTCCCAAATTTAGTAAGCTGCAAGTGGAAATTGTAAGCCCAGAATCTCATGCCATTTAACACTGGCACAGGAAAAATATCTGGACCATGCTGGAAAAAGTGAGTTATTGATGGAACAGTTTGGCACACAATGAGAAGGAAAATTCCCTACTTGTCAGACATTTCAAAATAATTGATTTTATTTGGATTTTATGTTTTAGTAAACTTGATATTATAGCAATTTAAAGTGCTTTTGGGAAAACAAAACAAATATTTACCAGGAAGCCCTAAATATATATTATAAAAAATAATGGGGTCTTAAGGTTGTGTAATATTTCTAAATATGTGATTACAGACAAAACATCCAGGCCTAATTCATCATTCTCATGATAGTATGATGTAATTTTATGAAGTAATTCTTCTCAATTAAACTTGCCTTGATATTTAAGCTCCATCATAGAGTTCTGGTCCAATTTTATCAAAGTTTGAGTATTAGCTCTTTGAAGGACTTTCAATGAGATGATGAATCTTAGAGAATTTGTTTTGTGGTGATAAGATTTGCTCCCCCAGAAAAAAAGACTTCAGGTCTTCTCCCTTTCCATCCCCCTCCTGAAATCTATAAAGGATCAGGGAGAGTTTTAAAAAAATTAAAAGGTGTACTTCTTTTTGCTCATGCCCACACAAATAAGAGCAAGAAGAAATGGCAAGACCCTTTCAAACACATCAGACACCTTCTCTGAAAATTTAAGATTATTGATTGCTGCCTCATGTTCATCACTTTGTCTAAATGCCTTCACATATCATTTAGTTGTGTGTGAACACTTCTAATTAAATTAAAAAGACTTGGTGAGTTCTTTCCCTAGGGTCACTCTTTTATGACTATAGACTCTGTACCCTCCTTCAAACCAGTGAGTCTTCTTAGCACTAGTTGTATTTTCCCTTTTCATAGTTACTAAACAGAGATTCTGCCACTAGAAGCAAGAATGTCAAGTCTCTTATCTACCGTAGAAAATGCAATTTGAAACCCCACTTTACATGTGGGTGGAATGAGAAACTTTTCTGTAAGTCTGCAGGACACTAAAAAAGCTTAAGATAAAAGCACTTTTAAGGTGAAATCCAAATGCAGTTTCAAGATAAGAATCTCCTTAGTGAGATAAGAGTCCCACAAAATACATGCTGGTATTAGATCAAAAGTAAGTGCTTACTCATTTCTGAAAGTTTAATTCTAATCACAGACACACAAGACACTTTTCTGTGTGTCTCTCTACTGAAAGTACAGAGGGTGAGGTGCGTTTGTAATCAACAGGTTTTGGAAGGTGTAGAACCATATATGTCTGAATAACCCGGTGTGAATAGTTGTCTTTGGTCATTTTGAATAAACTCTAGTTTGTAATAATTTAACTTCCCAGTGACACTCATGCACCACTTGTTTTACTTGTCTTTGTGACTTGTTTTACTGTTGTCTCAATTTTTTAGGGTCTATTAACAAACCTAAAGCACTAGGATGTAGTGCACTGTACTTCTGTGCAGTAAAACTAGAACATGCACTGTACTCCTGTGTGTATTCTAGTTTTCTTTTTAATCCCTACTATGTGTATTTAACTAGACTGTTATTTTTAAATTTTCATATGGTTTTTAGGAGCTCATATAGAAATTGTATTTCTTGCAAGAGAATAACGTTTTGCAAAGGTGTAAAGATAGTAACTCTGAAGTTATGGCTTTTTTGTACAGAGCTTCTGAATATGTAGAATTATGAAAACATCAAGGCTGGAAGAGACCTTTGAGATCATCAGGTCCAACAATCCACCCAGCACTACCACTGTACCCCCTAAACCACTAAACCACCCCCCAGAGCCAGATCCAGACACCCCATGAAACACTTTCAGGGATGATGACTCCACCCCCTCCCTGGGTAGCCTATTCCAATGTCTGACTACTCACACAGGGAAATTTTTTTCCTAGTATCTAATCTGCATCTTCCCTGTCACAACTTAAGGCCATTTCCTCTGATCCTCTCACTGCAGGCATGGCAGCAGAGACCAGCCTCCTTTCTCCTTTCAGGGAGTTGTAGAGACCAATGAGGTCCCTCATCTTGAGACTAAAGAAACCCAGCTCCATCAGCCATTCCTCATAAAACATGTTTCCTTTCACGAGCATTGCTTCCCTTTGCTGGACACACTCTGGCATCTCATTGTCCTTTTTAAAGTGAGAGGCTCAGAACTGAACACAGCACTTGAGGTGTGGCCTCACTGTTGAGTGTTGCATTGGTAGAATAGAATAGAATAGAATAGAATAGAATAGAATAGAATAGAATAGAATAGAATAGAATAGAATAGAATAGAATAGAATAGAATAGAATAGAATCATGTATTCCAATTAACTGACCAGTTCAGGGATGACTATACAGGACTGGTCGTCCCATGTGTCATGTCCCCTGGAACATGCTGCGTGGGATAGGAAGAGAGACAAGGATAAATTCAATAGATCTGCAGTGGCACAGAACCTTCAGACAGCTCACTGCAGAGTAAAGGAGTTGTAAGAACTACTGGTCTGTCAAACCACACAAAGTCTGGCACAGAAATTCTCCCACTAGATGTTGTTGGAGGTCCCTAGTCATCAGTCCTGCTTTTCAAGATAAAAATGCCAAGAAGGTTTTGAACATTAGCAAAGCAATCTCTTAAAACACAGCATAATAAATGCCATCCATTATATCTGTCCCAATGAATGTCTAAAAACTCCCCGATGTATTTTTCTCGATGGCTGGATGGAAAATCAATATTTAGGTTTTAGTGAGCTGAAAGTTGATTTCAGCTGGGGAGCATTTGCTGAAGCAAAGGTCACCTCTGAAAGATGTTTTATATCATAGAAAGAAGAACATTAGCAAGATCTTAAAGCTAAAAATGCTGCATAAGATTTGCTCAAGAGCAAATCCAACATTTTGCTTCCATACTGTGTGGTAATTTCTGTATTTCATTCAGCAGCAATCTCAGCTCTAAACAACCTTTTGCCTGGGGGAATTAGCCACACTTTTTTAATCAGACAAAAGTGCTCCAGGATTGGCAGTATTTTGTTTTATGTAAAGCACTTCTATTTTGAAAGTATTATGCATTAACACCACATTTCTTTAGATAACTGACTACACATGTTGCCTCATCAAACTTTTTAGCAATACTGTTCTTGATGGTAAACTCATCCTGTAACAGAAAGAAATACTCAAGAATATGCAAAAATGGTTTTAAAGCAATCCATAAAACACCAAAGTTTAACTTTTGACCAAAAAACTTTGGCATTTATATTCAGGATAAAACAAGATTAAATTCTGGGCAGAAGAAGTAGTCAGGACTTTTTAAGCCAGCTTCTGCTCATACCCTCCAGGTATTTCATAGTGGTCAGTGAGATTATTAAAGCTCACACTAGAAACACAACCTCATTTACAGCTTGTTAAGATATAGAAAACATTTTTCAACATTTCTGAAAAATTTACATTGAAGTACAATATTGCAGATTTCTAAGAAAGCAACTTATCTCTGATTTTATTAGGGTATGGAAGGGTTAGACTTGAATAAACCTTTCCATTCAGCCAACATTTCCAGTTGTATGCAGCCATATTTCTTGCTATAGAGAGACCATCTTTTGCACTGCACTCATCTCCAGCACTTTCTGATATCAGTAAACAATTTCCAGATTGTTTTCCTCCTACTTGAGGAACTACAGTAGTCTTTTCCCAACTGCCTTGCCAGAAAAAGGCTATCACAAGGCTCAATGTCAAAGGTGGGAAGCCAACATAGTATTTATAGCCTGTGTTATGGTATTATATTTTTTATTTTAATATTTCTGTTTATTTTCTGTTTATTTTATCATTTGTCATTTATTCATTAAAGAGTCGAAGCATCTTAAAACTATAAACTACTTAGTAAATTAGCTTAAACCTGAATTTTCCCCCTACCTCTTCCATCCTTATTTTCTTTTCATTTAAAGTAAAAAGTCAGTTTGAATGCCAAACAGATTGGTTGCATGAAGTTCCAACTCCCAGTAAATAATAAACTCTCTTTACATTTTTATTTAAAAATGCAGGAATAACAGGTGCAAAAAATGCTGTGCTTAAGGCAGAGCAGGTCATACTGTCTAATGTTTGCATGGCTGAACTCTCCCCAAAGAAAGATTTTTTTTTTAATGGTTTATAACCCTGTTAGACACTTGGGCCTTTCATGCTAGGAGTCCAGTCCAGGGTGATTCCTTTTTCTTAGTTCACCAAAAAGCATTTAATCACTTCCAAGGAAAGGTTAGAGGGGGGAAAATGCCCTGGCTCTGTTGGTAAAATCTTTTGATCTTTCTGACAGTTTTATGTTCTCTGACAAATGAAACCTGGTACTGGGTGCATTATGTGTCAGGATTCCTTACTCCTGCTGCTTTGAGAGCTAGAAAATCTATGGAAATGGTATAAACACTTCAAGAAGCTGTGGTTTACAAATGGTCGAGAAAGTGCTGCTTCTTTCACTTCAGGAGACTTCCATTTCAGCAGATAAAAGCTCTGATGGGCTTTTTTCCCCCCTCAAGCCTTCTGCAACCTCTTGGTCCTTCCAGCTCCAAGGCAGCCATACATGCATCTACTCAGAGCTCTCGCAGGTGGCAGGACTGGAGATGCACCATCCTCACAGAACAGTTAAGCAGATTTCTCCTGGTTGCATCTCAAAAGACAGCAGCAGGATTTTTCCTGTACAGTTGTTTCCAGATCTCCCAAGATATGACATACTTCAAAAATAATTGTTCTTCCAGGTGATACTGTGAGTTTGTTGGAAATACACAAAGATAAACAAACAGTTTTGACAGAAGTGTTTCAAATTTTCAAATTAAAATTATTTGAAGAAGTTATTCAGCTTCTGCAAGTTTGCAGAACACAGAGAAGATTCCAACAAGATCTGTGAGATGTCCACTAGAAATCTGCCAAATTCCCTGCCACCCACTGTTGATTTGCTGTCCCCTCATTCACAAGAATGTCCCCTCATTCACAGAGTGTAGGTTGTTCTGCCCTCCAGTCTTAGACAATGCAAACAGCTCCATTTCCAAGTGCTCTTAACTCAAGGCTGGTCTTGTGTCTGATGAACTGCTCCTCAGATTTACTCTGTGCTGGACACTCCAAATCTCATGATAATTGGTGACTATAATCCATTTCTCTCTTTGTAGTTGCCTCACTACTGAGAAAATAGAGTAGACTCCAACATGACAATACCCTTGTCACCAGTTCTTCTGCAGCCAACTAGGGCTGGAAGAATCTTCTGGAGAGAGTGGCATGGGCAGCTCTGAAATGTTTTTTTCTAGTACGCTCTTTGGTCAGTGTTGTTCTGTGCTTGGCTTTCTGTTCTGATTAAATATTTTTTACCTACCTTACAGAAGAGTTGTGAGAACTTTTTAGTTTATTTTCACGAATGTGTCAGATGCCCTCCATGCTGCAGCAGTAAAAAAAAAAGAACTGGAAGCAGTGCTGGGGTTTGGCAGGATGCTTTGTGTCAGGAGCAAGGAAGTGGACACTAATGGTTGTTCCTTGTATGAGCTTTGCACTGGGCCAGAAGGAGTTGGGCCAGACCCAGCCCTGCTGAGATCAGGGGTGAGGGGATGGTTACTCATCCAGCACATCATCTCACTGCTTGGGGCCCACCAGGGAGGCTTCTGTCAGTCCCCTGGTTGCCTCTCTCCTTCTTCGGATCTTGAGTTTGCCTATCATGTGGTGTGGGCCCGTGGGTACCAAAGCCCCTAACCCTGCCCTACAGAAGCAATGGAAGGGGATAGCTGTGCAGACCAACCCACAACTCAGCAGGGGGTTTTGATGAAAGGAAAAATATCAACCAAACAATCTCCTTTTCTTCTTATTCAGAATCAGTAATAATGATTTGAGTCATATGGGTAATAATGAGTTTGAGTCATATGGGAAAGCGCATCCGCCACTTGCTTTCAACAGCTCATAGCTGAGTTTGCTGTGGGTTTGGTATCTTCACTATCTAAATATTACTTACTGACAGACATTATTTCTAACATCTATCCATCCCCTAGCTCTACCAATAAACACCAATAAACAATGAAGGTTTATCAATCTTCTTCCTAGTCCAAATTAATATTAAGATTTATATATCTTCTTCCTAGTCCAAACTTATTTTCCATGTCCAGGTTATACCTCACCCATAGGTTAGTCCACTATTGTCGAAGGTTTTAAGGACTCCTACATCAAACTGAAACATTTAAGAAATATTTGTCATTCTCCATGTTAAGGAAACTTCCCTGTCGAGCCATCCAGAAGCCACTCTGGCAGTCACTCTTGCATCACCTGAGCTGGGACCAGAGGCCCTCCTCAGCTACATGCCACCCTCACACAGTCACACCAGGTGTCTTTACCAGCCTGACCACAGGTTTCCCATAGCAGAGTCTTGGACATCCAGATCCTTAAAATAATTTAATCATGGTGCAATAACAAAATAACAGGTTGAGCTAGGTGCCTCCGAGGAGGGATCCCTAAAGAGGGACAGCTGGACTTTGACACCCCGCAGTCTCAGAGAAATGATGTCTGAGGTCTCAGCTCCTCCTGTGCCTCTGAGTGTCCCATCCCCTGGCTGCACCACAGTTGCCCATGCCCTTTGTTCTGCAAAGAGTTGGCAGTTCACAGCTTCTTGTCTCAGCTCAGGCCCCTGCTCCCAGAGCTCAGCCTACTGCTGACACGGCAGCTTCACACCGAGATACCTGTCCTGAATGTGTTCCTCAACACAACACTATTTGTAATAGGCAGGATTTGTGCACAACACCATGTTACTTTTAGGTTATGCCCTGACTAGTGGTTCCACTGAGCTAAAGGGCATAAGTGGAGGCTCCAGCAGTAGTCCTCCTGCAGCAAGCCAGCTGGGCTGCAGCAGTGGTCTAATCATGCTTGACAACTTGCTATGGGAAAAGAGAAAATTAATTTTATGTGTAAAGATGGCATTTATTTTAAACATAATTTAAATCTTAACAGTGTAATCAGGGTATCAGTATTAACACAGATGTAATTATTATGGGAAAAGAGAGAAAAATTAAATAAAGAATTTCCGTTACAGAGGAAAACATGCAAAAAAACCCCTACACATTTTAGATGCCTACACACACACACACACACACACACACACACACACACACACACACCCCCTGGCTATTACCTCTTTCTTTGATGTTATGCTCAGCCTTCCACTGCCCTCCTGGGTCCTTATATTGATGGTTGCACTTTGGGGATTGGGGAGGGATATGGCAAGTTATCTACCACCAAAAACTTCCAGAGAGAAATACAATGCTGATGTCATTTTTTTTTATCTTTTTCCTCACAGTCATCTGCAGACTTGCTGGCACTGTTCTCAATGCCACTGTCTCTGTCATAAATAAAAATATTGAACAATGACCATCCCAAAATACTCTCCTGAAGAAGACCACTTGTAAGTCTACATTTGGACACTGCTTGACTGCAACTCTTTGGATGCAATGGTCCAGATCCTTTTCTTATCCATCAAATAGTTCATCCCTCAAACCCAAATATCTCCAGTTTAACAGCAAGAATACCACGAGGGACCATGCCAAGGGCTTTACAGAAGTCCATGTAGATGTTCCTTGTTCATTGACAACCTGGTTTGCTTCTGGTGACCCTGCTTTGGCTGGGAGGTTTCATTGCCTCCTTGTCACCCACATGCCTTGAAATAACTTCCAGGAGTATCTGTTCCATGATGTTTCTGGGCACAGAGGTGAGACTGACTGTCTGATATTTCCCAGGGTTGTTATTTTTACCCTTTCAAAAGAATGGATGTGATGTTTCCCTTTTTTCATGGAGCATGGACTTTACCTGAGTGTCATGACTTTCCAAATATAGGGTAAACCAGCTTAAGTGCTAAATCTGCCAGTTCACTCAGGACTTTGGGATGCATCCCTTCAAATTCCCCAGATGGTCTCAAACATGTTTGACAAGTTTGACACTCTCAAACTCTTACAATGGGTGAGTCTTCATTGTCCCAGCTCATGCCTTGATATTCAGAGGTTCAAGGTGTGTTGACCCACAACTGCCATTGAAAACTAAGGCAAATAAATACTTGTGGTGTATATTACACCACGATCAGAAAAAAAAATCTCTTTAAGCAAGTGGAAAATGAAGATTTGGGCATGTCAAGATAAATTCAGGTAAAGCAAGGCCTGAGGCTTTGTAAACTCTCTGCAAAGTCTTTGTCCTGTTTGTAGGAGTGGTAATACTGTATATACAAGTCTGCAGGCCCTGCTAAAACAGAGGTCTGTGTAACTGAGTCAGTCCAAAAGTATTTCCCCACATAATCATGAATGTACTGAGAGCCTTTTTGGTATTGCAACCTGACCTGAGAAGATCCAGTTCTCACACATCTCACATATCCACTGGGAAGCTCAATGAAGTCATGAGGACAAATAGCCATTCATTTCAGCTGAAATGAATTACATAGTTTTTGATTTTTTTGTGCAATAACACCATCAGAGTCAGAAGGGAATATTCAGGTAATCAATGCACCTCTTGCACACAAGATGCCTTCCTGTGCCTACAGATAAAAGGTTGTACAAATTGTTAGAAAGCTGTGCTATCTACAGGACACATCCTGCCCCTATTAAAGGTAAAATAAGAGAATTCGGGGAGAATAATTTAAAAATAACAACAACTGGAACGATCTAGGTGGTTTTGTATTTTGCAGTAAACTACTGTCTTTCTGCAAAGATGATTTATGCATCTGCTAACCTGGGGGCAGCTTTGGTCCAAAGTATTTGAATTTATGGTGAATAATTTTATTATGATGATGCGGCAGGAGCTAGTTTTCAGTGAACAGATGATGAGTAAGCTGAAACAAGGCAGTTTTCAAGGAAACACCTCAGTCAAACATCACCTGGTGCAGCCACAGAGGTATAAATGACTTTGCTGGGCTTCTCAACAAAGAGAAATACATAACCACAGGAAGCAAGCACCCCATTTCATGTTAAGAGTTTGTTCTTTCTGCTCCTGAGCAGCTCTACAAAGAAAGCATACCCAAGGAAAACCAGAAGGTTTTCACACTTTTCAGCTTTGGGTTTTACTTTACAGTAAAGAAGAAATAAGAAGTTCCAACCTAGCAGAATTGCTATGGAAAGCAAAGCCCCTGCTTTTTTGTCCTCAGCTCAATTCAGCTTCTTGCTCATTCCTCCGTGATTGTTAGAAGTGAAAGCATTTGACAAAAACACAATGTAGCAATATAGGAAAGTTGCAGAAGGAAATATTTTTAACCCCACAGTTTTGCACAAGTGTTTGGTTTCTGAAGGAAAATATATGCTCATTCATTTTAAACCTGCCTGTGCTTGGCCCTCTCTGCACAGCCAAGCTCTGAACCTGCAAGACGCAGCAATGGCTTTGAAACTGCTCCTTCAAAGCTTTTTTACACATTGCTAGATGGATTTGTTTCTGCTCTACTTGTCTGTAGTAGCTCAAATGCAGCTTTTAATTTGTGTTCTTCTTCCCTAAGATGCCCTGCATAAAATCATATGAGAAAAATATCCCCCAAAGCTTTGTGAAATTTTACAGAAGGAAATACACTTACTCCTGGCAGCAGGAAGACATCACTCATTTTCCTTCTGGAGGAGCCAGAGAGCTTAAAATGAAAGTAGCAGGTGGGATAATTTTCCAGCTTTCCTTAACTCTCCTAAAGAGGGAGCTAGAAAGCTGGATGGATGTTTTGTTTGGTTTTTCATGTTGGGATTTAGGGGTTTCTTTCAACTAACCTCATAGTTAACTGCAAACTATTAATTGAACTACTCTTCTATTATTTCTTTAAAAGAAACTGCTTGCATCCAATGGTTTATTTAATCAAGTTTTAGGGTGTCAGACAAAAACCTGGGTAGCAAAATGCTAATAGAAAAACCTGATTAATAGATTTTTGATTTATCTCCAGGCTTGGCTTAAATGTGGCATATGTAGCTTATTCTAGCTATTTTAAATGTATTTTACCTCTTACAAATATTCAATAGAAACAAGAGAAGCTTTCCTAAGTGCCACGCCAACGTTGCCACAATAACATCTAAGGTCAGATATTGTGTTTCTGCAATGACAAATCTGTTCACCCATGCCTCAAGGACTCCCAGTCTCTGAGGTGTCAGCTTATTGCCAGAAAAATGAAAACAACTGTGTGTGTCTTGAATATTACAGCTATTTCATATCATGCAGTTCTGAAGAAGGCATATTGAAACTGAAGAACCTATTGGCCTTCTATGATGAAGTGACTGGATGAGTGGACATGGGAAAGGGTACAATTGTCATTAATCTGGACTTCTGGAAGCCTTTGACATGGTGTCCCACAACTTCCTTCTCTAAATTGGACTGTTGTTAGATAGATAAGAAAGTGGTTGGGTGGTTGCATCCTGCAGTCAGTCACATCCAGTTTTCAACAACTCAGAGTCCCAGTGGGCATCAGTGATACGTGGTGTCCCTCAGAGGACCAGTGTTACTTAACATCTTCATTAATGACAGAGGCAAAAGGATCAAGTGCACCCTCAGCAAACTGGCAGGTGACACAGAGCTGAGTGGTGCAGCTGACACACCTGAAGGATGGGATGCCATCAAAAGGGACCTGGAAAAGCCTGAGAACTGGGCCTGCGGGAATCTCATGAGGTTTGACAAGGCCAAGTGCAAGGTGCTGCACCTGGATCAGGGCAAACCCTGGTATCAGCACAGGCTGGGGATGGGCAGATCAGAGCAGCCCTGCTGAGAAGGACCTGGGGGTGCTGGTGGGGGAGAGGCTGGACATGACCCAGCCAGGGGCACTCACAGCCCAGAGAGCCAAACGTGTCCTGGGCTGCATCCAAAGCAGCGTGGGCAGCAGGGCCAGGGAGGGGATTCTGCCCCTCAGCTCTGCTCTGGTGAGACCCCAGCTGCAGGTCTGCATTCAGCTCTGGGATCCCCAGCACAGGAAGGACATGGCCCTGCGGGACAGAGTCCAGAGGAGGCCACCGAGGTGATCAGAGGGATGGAGCATCTCTCCTATGAGGAGGAGAGGAAGTCTCTCTATGAGAGAGTTGGGTTTGTTCAGCCTGAAAAAGAGAAGGTTTGGGGGTGACATAATTGAGGTCTTCCAGTACCTGAAGGGAGCCCACAAGAAGGATGGAGAGAGACTTCTTGAAGTGGTTGCAGTGACAGGACAAGGAATAATGGCTTCAAACTGAAAAAGAGCAGACAGATATTAGGAAAAAATTCTTTGCTTAAATGTGGGGAGGCACAGGAACAGGTTAACCAGCTAAGTCATGGGTGCTCTCTCCCTGAAAGTGTCCAAGACCTGATTGAGCAGAGCTTTGAGCAACCTGATCTAGTAAAATATGTCCCTGCCTATGACAAGGGGACTGGAAGCAATGGACTTTCTGCATGGAAGGTTCTTCACTTAATTTGAACTTGAGTCTATTAAAAATAATATGAAGAAAATTTGTTTAACAGTATTTCACTTCTGTATCCTGGGCAAATATTTTTCTTCTGCTATTCTTGTGGAGAGTCTGGTTTTCATTAATACAGAAATGTGACTGAGGGAAAAAAATGAAGAAGGCTAATAAAAATATTACCATTACTTGTTTTGATGGTTGTAGCATCAGCAAGCCTGATGGCCTGTTCTGTGTTTTCCTCTATGCCTTTTGCCAACTATTTTATACTTTTCTCTTTCCATTTCTCCTGTAAATACAGAGGTAATAATCCCTACCATCTCCTGTAAAATGCTGTGAAACCTGGCAAATCAAACTGCAGCATCTGAATGAGGAGTTTTTATTTCCTCAAGCATGTCTGTTAAGGAAAATCCTATGTGTAAGGTACTAAAGATATAACATCTGGTAAAGAATGGTCAAAAGTCTGTGGACTTTTATTGTGGCTCACCTTGAAAGAATAGACAGTAGAATCAACCACACTTTTAGGTTTCTTAAATAAGACAGTCAAACACTTCCTCTTTCAGGGATGAACTCTGAACCTATTATGCTCTCTACCAGAATCTTCACACCTTTCTCTAAAAAAAAGCAGTCTTCAAATGCTTCCCTTTCCTGTTGAAATCACCTGACTTGTGCAAGAGTTGTTTGAGCCTATAGACATCCACAATGACTTTTAGATAATTTCCTATAAGTTTGTTGTGGTTTTCCATGTTGCAAAATCAGCTGGGGAGTTTTAAAACAGGTTTAAAGGAGGCTGAAGGAGCTGAGTGCCTGAGAAAACTGGTATTTTTATACTTTACACATTTCTCTGCAAGAAAGGCATTATGGAAAATTTTTGAAAAAGTCCTGATTTGTCTGGCAAGGTTTGTGCTGTTAAGATTTTATTTCAATTTGGTTCACTATGATGGATATTTCACCCATAGAAGCGATACTCTAACATGAAAACAACACATAGCCCAAAAAGGTATTGCTTTACTTGATGGGAGAGAAGCAATTTCTTCATGGAGCTTATGATAGTCTATGTCTGTGACACAAATAATACAACTTTTAAACTTAAATATAAGGAGTCCATTTCTTTTCCATTTTACTGTCTTAAAGTCATCTTCACTGTAGCCATGACACAAAGTTTACAGAAGTAAATAGAATGATATGCATTGAAATCTGGAGATACTGGATTGGTCCCTAGTACATTTAACAGAGATATCAAACTTTTATATAATGTTCAGTAAGCCTAAATAGCTGATGTAGATGCCTTTATCTTGCTGCCACAGACAGTCTCTTTGGAGACCAATTGTTGGTGTCCTTTTTCTCTCTTTGACAAGCATGTTCCTGTATTGCAATTTGAAGCTCAACTTGAAGATACTGAATGTTTTCCTTCTGCAATTTACTTGCCTATCTAAAGCAGCCAAAGAATACAGGAAGTTTCCTCCTGCGCTTGAAAAACTTTTCCTCAATTGCAGCTGAACTACTTTGTTCCAATTAAGTGTAAATATTATATGTATATACTCATTATATTACACTACCACATACTAGTAAACAGCAAGGAATAAGCTCAGTTGCAGGTATGACTATTTGACCATTTATAAAAAAGCAAAAGCAAGTAATTGCGTTCTAATTTTTTATGTGTATATGAGCTGTCTCAAAAGGATTTGGGGAGTTTTTTATTTTTTACATTTAGAGGATTTTATATATTTACATTTCAATAACTTCACATATTTAGGAAACAAGAATGCTGAGCTCACTTTCAAAGCAGGAGAAAATGTCACCCTTAGCATTTCTCATCCCCTTTGGTTGGCAAAGCCTGTTCCTGTGATCAGGTGGTAGCTGTACTTAGTCTCACATTTTTACCATCTTTTGGTATGTTTTCCTGAGGAGTGACTTCAAATTAAGCAGTCTTACCAAGCTAGAAAAATTGTCCCTTGCCCTTGCACTTTGTCTAGTGTGTTCTGACCACCTGCAGGCCCCAATGTCTCAGTCTGTCATATGTGCCCTGTGCTGGCTCAGCTGATCAGATGTCAAGTCCTTAAAACCATCGTGTCATTCATCTTCGTGTTTTACCAAGGTCAAACATGCTGTTGTTCCTCAACTTGCTAAAGCTGTGTTTTCCACAAAGCCACTGGAAAAATGCCCCAATGCTTAAAAAAAGTTGGTAAGCAGGTGAGCTGGATGCCACCTGAAAAGGATTGTCAAGAAATCCTGTTTTCCAGAAGGTGATGGGATAAATTATTGGTACCTTACAAGTAACCAAAACAGACTACTGGGATTTTCTGAGAGTTTTGATTCTCCTAGTCTGTAATGGGTCTGTATGAGGCAGCTGCTTGGCACCTTGAGGTTGCCTTCGGTTGAAGACTTCATGATAGTTCATCTCCAGATCCTTCGTCTCAATGTTTGCTAGTGCTATTCAGTTGGATCAGGTGTTCTGCCTGACCAAGAAGCTGAGCTGAAACTTTTCATACTCCTTCCCCCTGTGACTAGTTTGGAAGTCACTTAAAGGGATTTATATCCTGCAAGACAGTGACTGAATTCCCTGTTTTTCTCCTGTTGTACTTAGCCACACAAATTCCTGTCCCTTTAAAGATGGATGTAGAAAGGCAGGGACAGGCTGGTCCCCAAAGGCAGCTGCTTGGGTCAGTCTTGTGACATCTATTAACAATTTGATTTGGGAGTAACAGAGATAGGTATTTGTGCAGTTTGAGTTTCTTTGGGTTCTTTCTATACAGCAAACTGAATTAATAATATTTGCCTTCATAGATATTTTTATTATGAAATCCCAAAGTATTATTTATTGAGATCCTACAGACAAGACTGCCAAAGTAAGCAAATTAGCAATTTTAAGGACAAGTAGTAGGTGATTTGGCATTATGAAGAAGAAGATGTGAGGAGGGGAAAAAACAGTGCAAAAAGCCATCAGAGAGGCCAAGGGCAGTGTAATAAAGAGGGAATCATGAAAGCAGAGTCATGATGACTCAACAGTGCTGCTTGTCCTTTGCCACTTGGAGGAGGACACCAGCCAGCTATGGCACTGGCAGTGTTTCCACAGCACAGCAATGAGATCTTCAGCTTCAGGGACAACCTGGGATGCTCAAAGCTTAAGCCTGTCACAAAGAGCAAAGAGGAGTTCTCTGTAATACTTGCACCCAGTGTTGGTACCTGAGCCTGGAGTTAGAAGACAGAGCTTTTCTAGCTCTAAGAGCTCTGCTTGTGGTTTTTGTATGAGGTCTCACACAGAAAAACACCTCTTTGCCCTACCAGATAGAAGGAATGCCCCTGGTTGAATTTTTGCTCTCTGTGCCAGTAGTCCCACCAGCCCTCAGAGAGGCATGCTATAGTGTAACAAAACGGAAGCTTAATTTTTCTCTGCGTTTTTAACTTTTTCTACCATATGTCTTCCTCCTTCTGGGAATTTCATCAGAATGCATGGTGTCCTTTAGCGGTATGGCACACATTTTTTTCTGAGACTCACAGGGTCAAAAACCTGTGCTAGCATCAGGCATTTTTGTTTCCTGTCATTTATTACCCTGTTAGTGCAAACGCTTTTTTTTCTTAAACACATAACTTGTGGTCAGCTACATCTGGTACTACTACACAATTACGGTAAATTTAAATTTTAACAGCTGAAATTTCCTGTAAGCCTTCTGTGGGCTAAAAATATAAAGTGAAACTGAGCAAACACAGTCTGGCAACAGAGAAATATTATTTTATTTGTTTGCTTGTTTGTTTGTTTGTTTTTCTCATAACAGTATCTAGATAGATTGCTGTCCTATCACAACTCATGACAGATATGAAAGAAGCATACAGCAAAAAATAATTTTCAAGATAATAGCAGATGCTGTCCTCTGTCACAATAAAGTCTGCACTGGCTTATGGGCCTGGTACTATGCACAGGCTTATGGGGATGTTTCTAGTGAACAGTCAATTCTGAAGGAGCTTGCAAAAGGTTTGTTTTACTCTGTAGTGTTCTAAGCTGTGCATAAGAACATCTTCATTTCTGACTTGCAGTCTCACATTATTGTGCAAAGGCATAGTCCCCAAGGGCAATGGGATTTGCTTTATTTGAGTTAAACTGAAGTGATTGGTGCCATTAGGTATATGTAACATAAGGTATCTATAAGTATTAAATAGTATATGTAGCTAAAACTACATCTATTCTGTAGGGCTTTGGCTGTGCTTGGAGATTTCTGACTGACATACATGCAATGAATAATGCTGATGTTTAAAATTATGAGTTTTCTCCTTTCAATGGGAAAAAGGAAGGTGATCAGAAGTAGCAGTATCCATATTTTTTGGTTATTCCTATGTAAAATTCTTTCCTACATCTGCATGTTCACCATCTGGAAGAAAGAATTCTGTTTGTTCAACTGTTTTTCTCCTTTGACTGCAAACATTTGTGCTTTATTTTTTCCTCAGCTGACAAGCTTTCCTGAAGTTGATCTTTCATAATCAGATATTGTGCTGAACCAGGATGGAGTCAGAGATTACTGAACCTTGCAGCCACCAGGCAGGCTGAGCACTATGCCCTCCTGGAAAGCTGAATCCAGATGGCACTGCCTTGACTCAGTTTGTACCCAGGCTAACTAATGTAAAGAGATTTGAGGACTTGCCATTCATTTCTGAGTGGTTCTTTTTGCCAAACTGTGTGCTATGTGATAATTCAATTATCACATTTGTGAGGTTTCTGTTGGAATTGCAGAGGTGAGTATAGAAATAAGATACCTGGTGCTATATAGTCCCTCATCTCTGCTGAACAATTTGCTTTTCTTTGGAGGAAATTCCTTCTGCAGTGCAGAGGCACCAGGGAACACTGCATGTTTTCTTCAAAGGGCAATGTGTTTTGGACTAGGATAGCAGAAAGTTGTGCAGCAAAGGCACTGGCAGCACTTTGAACCGGTTGACAGAAGTGAAGAGAAAGAAAACCTACTTTTTTCTTGGGTGTACTTGCTCGTGTTTTAGATATCTTTCCAATGTGACCTTTTGAATTTGTTGACACGTCCCACTCACAGCCTGAGGCAGTGAGGGATGGACTAGATATGAAGAGCTGAGTGGTGTGTAGCCATTGCACTCATATCATGCCACCCTCCCCCCAGATGTGTGCCAGGGGCCAACTCAGGCCTGGAATGTGGTGGGGCCTTTCTGTACCCTCACTGGGGTAGTGCAGAGGCTGCGACCACAGGAGCTGGTTTTGGCTGAGGTAGAGTTAATTTTCTTCCCAATGACTAGTATGGGAGTACATTTTGGATTTGTTCAATGACAAATTACTTCATCATCTCCCACAAGTTCCCAGCTGTTATGTATGACATCTCCGTGTCCCCTGGCCTGGGTTAGATCAGTCATCAAAGGACTCTTTGCCATCAAGGGCAGCATATGGTGAGCAGCTGTGGCAGGATGAGGAGGCTGTGAGATAGCCCAGCAGACTTCTTCCTTGATGTGTGGCATTGCAAGCCTTTCCCCTCCAGATGACCTGGAGTATATTCCTTTTCATAGCCATTTTCTGCATATTGGCTGTATGGAAAACCATAGAAGAAACAGTTTCACTAACTTGGCTCCTGATAAGTCAGGAATTCATGGCTGCATGTTGCTATAGTTGTATGTTACATGGAACAGATTCATAAAGGGGTATATGGAAAGGCATGGTGTTAGTTGGTGCCAGAGTATTTTTAATTTAGTCACATAGATCTGGCAGTGCAGTTCCCACATCATCTGCTGTCCTCAGGCATAGGAGAAAAAGCTTTCCAAGAAAGTGGGTTTCTTCACAGCAGTGTCACAAAAACTTTATGCAACAAAGAAATTTTTATAGTAGGAGCCTTATATAGCATAGCATTGGACTAAAGCCACAAAGTCATCATTTGAATATCCATGCACATATGGGCATATACGGATAGCCCAGACTCATACCAGACTCTGCAAGCAGGAGATTTTTGGATGCAGTTTCAAAATACCTGACTGTGCTTTGTTCCAGTAATAGTAACAGACAGGAGCTGCTCAAAACTGTAAACTGGCTTGGGCAAGGATAGATCTGCCTCCAAGGTATGTCCCAGCTGCAGGCTCTTTGCTTTCCTCCTCACGAGGTGTTGCTTCTCAGCGTATCACTAACTGGAAGAGCAGACTTTTATTTTGATTTGAGAGGAGGGAGGAGGCATCTGACAAATTCACTGGGGAACATAAACTAGGTGAGAGTACTTTTAGAAGGTCATACTGTACACGACAGCACAGCAGGGAGGTGTGGCCTCAGCAGGTGAAGTGGAAGGTGCTTCACTACTAAAGCAGAGTGGCAGGATGGTCTGTAAGCAGAGGTGATACTGTCCATTGGCTCCCAAAGCTGCTGGAGGCCACAGAACAGATTATAGGAATAATTCAGTGGTCTCTTCTCCAGTAGTTGCTACAGAAATGCAAAAAGAACTTAGTGAAGGCTGGTGTGCATGAGTACTTTGCATTGCACTTTATCAAGTCTCAAAGAAACACACAAATGCTTTTATACTACACCAAAAACTCCCACTAAATATAATTTAGTATTCGGTGACAAATTGGAAAGAACAACTCTGTAGTTTGCATGGACAGTTTAGAAGAACTTGATCCAAGATCTAACAGGGTCCTTGTACCTTGGGCTAAATGTGCAATTTAGACCGACCCTTATCTGGAACTAACAAGTGTGAAATCTGATTTCACAGTTCTGAAATTCAATGACTTTATCCTTCCTGATTTAGCTTTCATTTTCATTCCCTTCAGCTGATGCCTTTAATCCATTCTTAGACTCTCTTTATCTGATATGTCTTTAGTCATACTTTTCATGTTTTTTTCATGCCATATCAGTTACATTCATTGAGGGTTGATAAGCCTGGCCTCAGTTCGTCATGAAAAACCATGGAAAGAGATTATTCTATCCATATATAAAAACACAGGCTTGAAAATGTTCACCTTTCCAAATGATAAACATGTCGTTTGCTTCTTGTACTCCACTGGAGGTAGATGTTCTCAGTCTGTTCTCTGTTCTTCCTGATCATACTCATAGTCAGCATCCCAAACTCATTCAGCAGTTAATTGGCATTTTTTGTCTCAATATCTTGACTTTTCTAATACTTCCCTTGCCCTACCTTGTTTAGGCTGAGGATCTTCTTCACCCTCCTGACTTGTCCCTGTGGTTTCTCTAAATTACCAACATCAGCTTCAATTCAGTAGTGTCAAATCATGCTTCCTGCTGGATCCAGGCTACCAACTTTTCCTCAGGCCTGCAAGTCAGGTATCTCTAGTCAGGTATTTCTTTTGGTCACTGACTATGAGCCGTCACACCCCAGCTGTCACTGAGTCTTGTAAATTCTACAGAATATACAAATACACTGCTGCCAAACACAACAATACTTTAATATACAATCCTAAAAATTAACAGCCAGGCATTTATTGTCTATTCATTTTCATTCTTGTTCTGTTTCAACACACTTTTTTCTGGCTGTCAGCAACGCAGTCTTCTTGTTTATATTGGCTCAAGATATGTCAATCTAAGCGTTCTCCATGCGCCACATGAACCAGGCTCCCATTCCCACTGCATCACTCAGCAGATTTTCCTTTCTCCTTTGTGTCAAAATCTACCTGTATGCATTGACATGGCTCTTTACCCTGCCTCTCATCTTCTGAGTGCTGTAGAGGTGTCTTCTATCACAAGGCCATTTTTCTGCTGCTTCACACATTGAACTGTATCAGAGCAATACATAACTTTTGTGAAAAATCCAGGCTCTTTTAGAACCCGATGGTGTTCAGTTTCCAACACTATGGTAAAGTGGACAAGAGATTCCTCACTCTGCTTTTACCATCTGCTTGGTATAAATTATCAGTAAATACTGGTTTTGTTTATGGGATAAAAGTCTTATAGGACCACATGCCTACTCCAGGTTGGTCTTGTAAACTCTGTGGTACCATGTTTCAATCAAAAGCTGAAAAAACAAATCTGTACACAAATTGGTGAGATCTACTGGACCTAAAAGTATTTATATATTTACTTGACTTTTGTGGTAGAAACTCCCAGGCTAAAGAGTTATGAGCACTTACTTGAGGCACTTGTGCTCATAGTATGAATTCAGCACTGGCCTGTTGGGAGTGGCTTTGAGCCCCCAGCCTACTGTACACACAAGACTCAGGAGCAGCCTGTGGTTTCACTGACATTTTTTGTAGCAGAAACATCTCTCTCGGAACTGTAGCCTCTGCTATGGGAAAATTGGTTAGCCTCATATGGCACAGTCATATATCATGTTTCTGAAGAACATAGAGCTAAGGCAAAATGTAAAAACTAAAAGGTTTAACAGCTTCTAGCTGGAAAGCCCTGTGTCTAAAAGAAGAGAACGTGAGGCCAAGCCATTTGCCTCAGGAATCCAAAAATAAGAGGATATGTTTTAGCCAACAGAAATAACTGATTTAGTGAATTATAAAACTTTTGCATTAGCAGGAAAGTGGAGAGATGAAATGCAAAGTTCCCAAGGTTCAGGTTGTAGCTATGAATTTCTCTTGTATATGATCTCATAGCATTGTTACCTTCATACTAAGATATCCTACCGTACTCTCTATCTCAAGAGGAATATGAGTGTAATAATAAATATCTAACCCAGGTGTATAAGCAAATTAGAATGAAGAAAAGTGAGAAAAATCTCCCTTTTCAAATTTTTATCCTTCACAAAAATAATCACAATGAAACATTGTGACACAGGCCTCCAGCTGGGAAACTCCAAATTTCACCTTGAACAAAAGTAAATGAGTCTTTCCAGGTAAGCTCTGGCACAAAATTTAGAATTTATACAATGTAAATTTAATAACAAATTTGAAAAATCTGCAAAAGTAATTTAATTATTCCCACAGCCACTGCAGTCCACGCTGTTGTCTCTTGGGAATCTCATTTGCTCAGCAAATAGGCTTAGTGGGAAGCTATCCCTAACACTGCAACGTTATTGAATTACAGAATTACTGAATACTGAAAAAAACTGAATACAGAATTATGTTCTGTAGAATGTGGATGTGAATGTGAAGAATGTGAATTTGAAAAATGTGAATATGAGTCATTCCTTCCTCAAGTCACGCATGTAATCACTGTTCCAGCCTAAGGGCAAATGAGCAAAGAAGCCTAGAAAAAACAGAATTAATGAAATAACACACTGAATTGCTTTATTAATGTGAGATATCAAACATGGGTAAATCATTGCGTATAGGTTTCCACATATGGAAAAAGGTTATCTTCCTTGGAAAACTGGTGGAATCAAGAGAGGAAGGCTTGAGGAGCTGATTACAGTGTTTTACAGACACTCTAAACCTAAACCCATTTAACTCCAGCCACAATTGCCTTCTCATTCCTTAGAAAACCATTTCCATGATGTTTGATTGCCCTGCCTTTCTGCATCTGCGATACAGATGTGTCTGAGCAAATTTTAATTGATAGGGGTGATATTTTAATGCATTATTTAAAAATCTAAGCTTGAAGGATATGAACCATGAATTTTTTCTTGTATAGCTTTATTAATTATTAGATGATGCAACCTCTCTCTATGTTCTTGCAATGCTAATAACCACCCTCGACTTAACATTAGCCATTCTTTTTCCCTCTTTTCTTTACTATGGTGGAAAAGTAGCCATAAACTGGGTTTTGTTGTCCATATTTTTAATTACTCTATTATCACTTTGCTGCTATGAGTCAGCCAGACAACTTGATTAATAGCACTGTGACTAATAGTGTGCCTTTCTTTCTACAAACAGCTACACCAAAGTGCACCTAAATATCACTCCAGTGATACTCTAATATCTTGCATTTGAAGTCCTTGCTCCTTTGCTGCAAACTGTGCTTACTGCTTAGCTTTGACCACAACTGAGTAAGATCACAGCAGGATTCACTCCTCTTCTTAATAAAGGTTTGTTCACCCTAAAATTTATGCAGTTGGCTAGACCATCTCTGCTTGCAAGGGGTCCAGCGACAGCAGGTATGTAATGCTATATATTAGACACATGCAGGGAATCCAGGGCTGCTTTGAGCCCTACTTGCTGTGAGCGGGGTAGCACCTACCCTCCATTTCACAAAGTCTACGGTTTGGTTTTCTGTTGGTTTAGCCACCCATGCAGGCTGAAGGCAGGCGGGGGTTGGAGCTGAGCTGCATGAGGTGCTCCTGGCAGGTGCTTTGCCACTCTGCCCAGAGGTGAATCTCAGCCCATGCAGCTCAGTGACTTAAAATTGTGCAACTTCAGGAAAGAAAATTTGGCTTGCCTCTGGCACTCTGAGACAGATGTGATGATAAAAAACCAGGCTGTCAGTTAGTGGTACCACCTGGGACCTTTTCTCCTGAATTTTGTTACTGATATTGCCCTCACCACAGCCTTCTCAAACACATGAAAGCTAGCATTTCCTTTTCAATAATTTTATTTAATGGTTTAACTGAAGTGTGTAGTCCAGCTTCTAAGTATAAATTAATACATCCTGCTGCAGAATAGTTGGGGTTGGGGCAAGTTACACAAGTGTACACACCTCTCAGTAAGATAAAATTTTGTGCGCCAGTACTTCGGGGTGGCAAAGCAGGATGACAGTGAAAAGGAAATTCATCTTTCTTCTTGAGCTAGCCCTCAGTCAGACATTTTTAAACTCAAGACCATCTATCCCCTTTCACTCCTTCTTGGAGGTGAAAAATAGCAACAGTGCTATTCTGATATGTCAGAATAGCAGGAGCTACTTTGATGCTAAAATACTTTGCATATTCTTGGGGCTTAAGAGACATTGTACAGGGGGTCTCTTCTAGCTCAAACACAGACAAACTGAGAACAACTAACAGGAAGAAAAAACAATAATAGTAAAAAGGATCAAAACCCACAGACTTTCCTCTGAAAATTAACCAATTAACTACAGGTAAGAAGTAGGCAGACAAGAAGTAAAACCTCCACACTTCAATGAGAGACTCATTGTTTCTTATATTCATAAGAATCATTACAAATAATGGATGATAGGACAAAAAGATTGATCCATATATCATCTACAAAAAATGATAGGGACAGAGCATTACAATATCAGCTCGACTGAATCAGCTACCAGTATTTCATAGGAACTCACAAAGTGCTAATAAATTTGATAAACCCAAGGTTCACCTGGATTTGATAACACAGAATAAAGAACAGAGAGAAGATAAGAAGAATCATCATTAAATCAAATAATTATTTTTAGAAATGGCTAAAATAGGTGGCTGAATAATGTGCTCTTAAGATATTGGGAGGCTGAAGGTGGAGAAAGGGTGGTTTGAACTTTTCTGAAAATAGATATTAATATGTATTCAAGTTTTTATAAATACAAACACACACACATTCACCTGACAGAAATTTCTTTTGTGTTCAGACATCATTTTCTGGGTTACATCACATGGTAAGAAGAAAGCCCTGAAAAGAGACCCATAGGAGAGGATGAGTTTTGGCCCTATTCATATATTCAGGAAGGCTGGGCTCTGAGAAGGGCCAAGCAGGGCAAAAAAAATCAGGGAACTTTCCTGGGAATGGGGAAAAATGAGTCACAGGTGACCAGAGAGAAAAATCAACTAGTTAGAAAGAGAACGTAGCAAAGCAATTGAAATTTGAACAAGAAACGGGGGCTGAGGAAGAAGGTTAAGTCCAAAACCTTGCTCAATTACCTATCTGAATCACTGAGCAAGTGCTCAGCTGTAGATTGTCTACTCTGAGTTTAAGGTTAGAGAAGATACAAGGAAACACAGGCACCAGGAGGAGCAGAATTATCCATGTTGGAAGAAGGTCAGGGCAGATGTGTTTCATATTTTCTCCCACCTGGAGGGAAGTGCTGACTCTGACTCAGAAATCCTAACTTAGTATTTCCCAAGATCCCTGCCACATCAGTGTTTTGCACTTTCAGAAATGCCCCTCAGAGAAATGCACACAAGCTGGTCCTGGAAATGATAGATCATAATGAAAGAAAACTTGAATGAACAAATCTATCCAGTATTAAATGGGTTGTCTTGAAAATTCTCCTTCTGTATTGTCAGTAATTTTCTCACCATTTTGGAAACTTTGTCAGAAAAGCCTCTTTGGAGTAGAAAATGGCCTAACAAAATTGCAAACCTATGAATTTGTGTTGTACATGAGTTAACAAAGTAAATATGTAAAATGTATGGATTAAAATGGTGCCTAGGACTATTAAAAATTGCAGAAACAGAACAGCTATTCCTTAACTTCAGTCCGTCAGGCCAGACAGTGCTTCTCATACCCTCAAAGACCACTCTTGGTTTGAGACAGAGCTTTCAGTAAGTGGGCTCCACAGGTAGTCAAACACCATTTCTGTAAAATATGCAGATTGTTTGGTGTTTGCTTTGTTTGGGTTTGTTTTTTGGTTGAGTTTTTTGTTTTGGGGTTTTTTTTTGAATGGTATGTGAAGGGTTTGTTGAGAAACAACTTCTGTAATGGAACAGAAACTACTTAGCTGAAAGGACTTCAACTTTTCATCTGAGACTTAATTTTTCTCTGTGCAGATTAAAAGATACTTATTTTGCCCATCTCTGTGAGGCCTATTTTTGATACAGGCACAAGTGCATGAAAATTTCTTATTTTAATTGCTGTTCTTTCCCTATAGTGTTTATGTAGCATTTGTGTGGTTGATCCATGCATAATTTTCGAATTCATAAGAACTTTCAGAAATGAAGATCTAGCTTACTAAGACCAGCTCAAGGTTTTAAAATGAATAGTTTTTTTCCATTCATATTCATGTCACTAGCCACTGGTGATAAAAACTATCTGAAAACCACAACAATTTTTTCACCACCTAAGAAACAAATGCTTTTTACATGAAGTCTATGTTAAAAAGAAAAAAAAAAAAAAAAACAACAAACCAGTTACTAGATAGGCAACATGAATTTCACCAGCTGGACTTTTGGTCTCATTGCTTGTTTGTGTCAGATGAAAAATCACGATAATTTGTTCATTCATAGGTAATTTTTATTAAATGTCTCTGTTAATGAACATACTAAGAGAACAAACACATGAATGACATAGGACAGTTGACAGCATTTTAAGTATTTTCTAGCAATCTCTGAAAAGTACTGTATGTATTTTAAATTAATAATCTAATGGAATTTTATGTAATTTGGGAGTTTTTTAATTTATCAATAAATTATGGCTTTTCTGTAAATTAACAGCCACTTTATTCCAAACATTTTTCTACTGTCCTAAATAAGGGCAAAGACTTTAGCATATTTATTTGCAATCAAAACCAAAACAGTTTATCTTTATAGTGAGTAATAAAATCTTTCCATCATTGAGTAAAAGGTGTTGCATGAGTGTCAGGAGTGTCCAAAAGAGAAACATGATTCAGGAACCAAAAGATAGTAAGCCTGGACCATTCAAATTAAACAGAGTCCATGGTGTGTAGTGGATTTCTGATTATGTAAAGCAACTCACATTCTTCATCATTCTGAAGACTGTATACCAGGTTGAAATGTGAGGAATTTTGAGGCTATTTAGGGAAAACAGGAATATTCTCAGCAAGTAATGTGAACATTACTGATTGGTTTTGATACAAATTCATTAAAGGATCTATTTTAAACTATCAACCTCTCCTATACTTCTTCATCTATTAGAGTAATTGGTTTGGGCATCCCACTCTAGTTATGAGGGGGTTTTTTGTTTTTTTTTTCTTTTAAAAAGCACCTTATATTGGTATCCAGAATCCAGTTTCCCAATTCCAATGACTTTTAATCAAAAGGAATCTTGGCATTGATTTTTGTGAATTTTTGTATCAATCAACCTGTAACAGAAACCTCAGGCAGCACCCACTGCACAGGGAATTATATACCTCAAATGAACAGCATACCCCTGGCTTTTCGCTAGAGACAGTAAAGAACTGTGCATGGTTATTGCAATAAATTGGGTGAGGGGATTATCTAACATTTGTTTAGCCTGATAGCCAAATTTTCAATGCAGGTAAGTATTTCAAACTTAATTTATCATCATCGTTCCTTGAAATAGTGCAACCATGCAGCTCTAGCAGGGATAAAATATCTCCTAAATTCCTGAGAATCATTTTTAATTGCTAGAACAGCATTATTTGCATAGTGTTTGTGTTGAGTAGTCCTTCTAAAGATGCAGTGAAAGTGGGAAATCTAACTTTGTTCTTGTAAGATCATAAATCATTGATGTCTTCAGTTTTTAAAGATGCAACCAGGAATCTGTGGAGGAGGACACCAGATAATAATGCAGGAGGACATGAAAGTGGAATGAGGATAGTTGTGCATGCCCCAGAGGGACAGTTGACAGTTAGCAACGCATTTGATCTTCAGGAACCTATCAGAAGGGTGACTCTGGAGAGGGAATTTCCTTACCTCTGGTGATGTTAACTCCCTTAGGATAAAACAAAGCCATCAATTGTGAGATTACTTTCCTTTGCTGTCATTGGTTTTGTGTTCATTGCATATGATCATATATTTTTCAAGAACACTTTTCTGAGGAAATGTTTATGTGCAGAGATAAATTTTATTGCATCTTTTTGACAATATAGATCCAATCTGTGAAGAAATACTGAGTGTCATTTGTTTCTCTTAAATTCACAATTAGAGACCAGATTTACTTGACTGGTTTGCTTTCTGTTTTGTAAGGTTAAGGTCATCTTTGACCAGTAGTATAGGGGGAAATCCCATAAATTATGTTTATCTGTGAGAGCAGTGAGCACAGAGTGGTGCAGGAGGTTCCTCCCCATCTCATGCAATAGAGAATGGAGCTCTCTTTGATTCTAGCTTCCCTCTGGATAATGTGACCACCATACAGCCACAGCTGGTTTTGTTATGGATCAAGGAACTACTCTACTTTTTTTCTGCAGGTAGATTTTTGGCATACACCTTCATTATTGTTTTCCAGGAAGCCTCTGTTCACTGTGAGAGGGAACTGTGGAAATAAAAGAATGAAAGAGGAAGCTGGAAGATAGATGGCCTTATTTTGCTTCTTGCATGAGGACCAGCAGCTAGATAGGACACTCAGAAGTAATATTTTTGCTGTTGCTAGGCTATTGTGCTGCTCCTCACCTACTTCAGCAGCCCACATACATCCCATGCATTGCAGAAGTTGTTATCACTCTATCCCACATAAGACAATTAAGTGGTGTGAGGTTTTGTATGAGTAGCTATTTTGGGGTTGAAAATCCCACACCCGTCTGACAAGTTTGAACTTTTACGCCTCCAGACCTTTTTGGACTTTTAAATTATTTCTACTTCCCACGCACAAAACAAGAATAATCCCATGGTCACTCCTAGATTAGTGGAGGAAGATGATGGCAAGGACAGATTTGAGTTGACAGCCCTCAGCTGGGAGTCCTGCAGGACTCAAGGGTCAAACAGCTGAAGTACAGATGTTGAGGTGTGCAGGATCCAATCCACTCTTGAGTCTGCCCCTACACCAGGCATGCACAAAGTGGACTTCTTGGATAGTAATTTTCCAAAAGCCCTCAAGAGAATCCCAGAAAACTGCAAACCAGTAAAACTGATGCCCTTACTGCACAGTACCAAGACAGAGTAGGCCCATGGATAAATGTAGTGTGAAAGGAAATAGTAAATATTGTGACATTTGTGACATGATATACCACACTTACTGTTTATATGAGAGTTTAGTGAAGAATCAGGGAATATAGACGAGGGGGAGACAAAATACAATCATACCAATGAGCTTCAAAAGAATCCATGTTGAGTCTCACTGTAAAGCTATCAAAGAAGTTGAGCTAATACATGACAAGAAAATCCTCATAGAAATATGCAGTTGGTTAGAATATAAGAGAAAGGGAGCAGGAATCAGTGAATGGTTTTCTCAGATAAGTGGATTCAGTTGTGAGAGGGCTTGCTTGGGGCCTGTGTTGTTGGTCATGCATTGGAACAGGCTGCACAAGGAATGCTGGGATCACACCTCTGTAAGTGTTCCAAAGGCATGTGTATGTGACCCTTGGTGATATGTCTTAGGGATGAACACAGTGCTGTTGCATTAACAGTTGGACTCCATGGTCCTAGAGCTCTTTTCCAACCTTAATAATACCATGATTTAAATTGTAGCCATCAGGAGTTTGAGAAACAGGGGAAGTTGTGAATTAAGCTTGCTGATGTACTAGGTTATTCATGTTAACTTAGTCATTCATTTTACCATTAAGTTTGGTGATATAGTAAGCTATTAATGTTCATAACAATGTTTGCTGATGTACTAAATTATGCAGGACACAAAGAGGAGGTCCAGCTCCAGAAAACAGTTGAAGGACTACAAAATACAAAGTGACAAGGTGATAAAATGGCAGATTAAAATCAGGGCTGGCAGTATGCAGAAATAGAGAGTAAGGACAGAATTAATGTGCTATGGAAGTGATGCATAAAATAAAGTGAGATTCTCAGACAATTGTCTTTCCTTTCGACATTTTCCCTTTCTGATGTTAACTACTAAGTAGTAGATTATATCTTTTCACTCCCAACTCCCATGTATTAACACTCTCAGATCATGTAGGTGGAAGAAATTGCACTGACCTTTAGTCAAAAATGTTCAAAGCTGCTGCTATGTTTTTCCGTAGAAATATCTATGGTAGCCATTAAAATTCATTTCACCCTTACAGCTAGCTTTGCTGGAAGTGCCCTCCTCACTTGGATATTGTAAGGAATGACATAGAAAAGGAAATCTAGGACTTCTGTGAATGTCAGAGAAGAGATGACAGGTTTTCATAATGAAAGTGATTCACCTAATTTGTATAGTATACAATTATTCACAATACAAAAAAAGATGGGATGGGATGGGATGGGATAGGATGGAAAAAATTATTTTGTAGAATTTTTTTGTAGACTTCTGCTGATTTTAATTATATTCTTCTCTACCACTACTACCATAAAAGCAAAGTGAGCAATGTTCAGCAGTTTATCTTAAGCACCCTGTAGAAATTGCACAGATTTACACTGGGCAAGGAGAAGTAAGGTCAGTATGAGAAACGTTGTTTAGATTTCTTTGAATGGTTAGATAACTATGACAGTGCTGCTGAATCTCTACAATGTCTAGTGTCAGGTTTAACATGAAAGGTTTCAAGGTGCTTAAAAAAAATTCCAGTTTCCTGGAATATTCCAGGAAATAAGGATACTTTGGAGGGAAAAAAAGAAGAAAAAAATCCAATGAATCAGTTAAACAAAGCAAAAAACTAATAATCAAACTACTGAAATTAGAATATGCAAACACATTTTGTCAGCAGTGACAACTGCTGCTCCATCTCTGCACTGCTCATTCCTTTGCTACTTCTCTGCTACCCCACACTAGGATGAGGAGAACCCAGGAAATTGTGTGACCGAACAAACCCCCCCCATAAAACACTTGCTGTTTTAAGCCAAATTTAATGCAATCACTTCAGGAATGCAGGAGACAGCAGAGCACAGGTTTGGGTACACACAGCTAAAGCAGGCTGGATTGGAAAATGTTGTTTCTTCTGGATGCAGTTGCTTCCGTTGTGTTTCCATGGAACCATACAGCAGGTGTAGAAGGACTGTAGATTTTTCAGTTTAGAGTTTAATAAAGTAGTTTCTAATCAGATTCTTGGCTTTAAATTCAATAATACAATGATACAGTATTAATTCACTCAGGAGTAGTGGAAAAAGACACTGTCTCCCTGCCAATGACTAATGAAACTTTAACCCTTCTGTGAGGTTTTTCATTTTTCTTTTACTTCTACTTCTCTTCTCTTCTCTTCTCTTCTCTTCTCTTCTCTTCTCTTCTCTTCTCTTCTCTTCTCTTCTCTTCTCTTCTCTTCTCTTCTCTTCTCTTCTCTTCTCTTTCTAATTTCCTCCTTTTTTGTTTGTTTGTTTTTTGTTTCGGTGGGGGTTTTTTGATTGTTTTGTTTTGTTTTTGTTGGTTGATTTGTTTTGGATTTTTGGGTTGTTTGTTTTTTTACAGTAGAACTTGCTGCAACAAACTGTGTATCCCCAAAGGAGAGTTCATTTCCTTTAATACCTCATGAAAGAGCATGAGCACGGAAGGACACATTGTCTATATTAAATGCTTACTAAGGCTTTTCATGCAAGACTTTTCCTAAGCAGGAGGAAAAAAAAAGGTTTTATATGTCTGGGCAGGACCGTCCTTCATGAAAATGGAGAAAAACATTAGCATTTTACTTATCACATACATGATGGTGAATAAACATGAAAACACACTTTTAAAATGTATTTATTTTATTTATTTATATTCAAATTTCAAAAAATCTCTGTTAAAAATTACAAAGTTTTAATAATATTCCAGTGCAAAAATATAGCCCTGGGGATTAAAAACCTCCATGCTATTACCTCCAAATAAATAAAATTACAATAGACACACTTAAATGGTTCAGTACAAAGCAAAACAAAACAAACAAACAAACAAACAAAAAACTAACAAAAAACCCAGAAATGTTTACAATCTGCGAGTTTAACTTAAGTCAGTGCAATACAGTTAGTCACATTGTTTTGAGATATTGAGTAGACTGCCCTTCTGGCAACTTCAGTGCATAATAATAAGAATAAGAATAAGAGTAACCAGCAATTAATCATCAGTCCTCTAGTTCAGATATTTGCTTCAACATTTGCATATCTTTAAACATGTCTACTTGCTTGATTTGGATTTAGATATGTTTAGTAGTAAGCAGACATATATATGTTTTCCTGAATAGAGTAACTTCCCTCTACTTGTATCTCCATGCCAAAGAGATGAGACTAATCTCATAATATCCTTCTCTCAAGAAAGGACCAGATGGAAAGCTGGGTACCATTATAATTTAATTCCAAGATTTTCATATGGAAACTGTGTAAACACTGCCTCATTCTGTATTTTTAGGTCATCAAACATATAACAAATAGACAGGATTTTAAGACAAAGTAATTTCTTATATAATATTATGGAGTATAAATACTTTGATTAGTATTTATTTATAAATAATTACTTTAAACACTTAAATATTAATAAATAAATGTATAAAAAATCAATAGGAAGATTGAAACAAAATAATTCCTGTCCCAACAAGATTTGCACAGTAGCTCAGTACAGAAGATCATAAGATGGTATTAGGATTTGCACAGCCTCTGAAACTGTCTTCTTTTTCTTTTGTGAGAACTTGAAGTGTCCCCAAGTTTTTGTAAGACGCTGAACAGTTCGTTCACAGCCTTGCGCTGAATTTTTAAGTCACTCATCTGTAATAAGCAAGAATCAAATGAAACAAAAGTCATGCCAAGAGCTGTAATTGTTTACTGACCATAACAGACAGGCTACTCTGCTACCAGGTAAAACAAAAGGAATTTTCAATTCCCTGCTACCTAATTCCCATCACAAAGAGCCACTATGCCACAGATTTTTGTTTTCCACTTTCTGTGCTACTTTGCAACCTGCCACAGATGAGCCATACTCTGTGAAGCAGAGGTATCCTGGAGTTAAAACAGCTGGCTCCACTGGGGCATTATCTTCACACCTCAGAGGAGGTCGGTGGTTTGTGCCATTGGTACGAGCACCATGAGCCAAGTGCTCCCACATCCACAGAGCATCCCATAGCCAGGCACAACTTTCCCAACCAATTTCCATGCCGCAAAGAGCAGTGTCAGTGGCAGCTCTGGTGCACAGACTGAAATGTGACAGTGCTGCCCGCATCGCTGTGCCAGATTGCAGCAAGACTCAGCACTACACCCCACTGCAGACCTGCAGCAGCCCCTGCAGCTGGAAATATTTGGCTTTCCAGCATGAACTGAGCTACACAGAGATTACCATATAGGTTACTGAAGTGTTATTAGCTTAAATCACACTCAAATCACAACTGGAAAATATAATGTCACAAGCTTTGGAGGCAAAAGAAGAGCCTTACCTGAAGTTTTGTCAGGTCTTTGAGATCTTCTATCTTCTTTGAGCCATCAGAAAGGCTTTCTTTCAGAGTATGGAGCTCCTCAGCTATGTTTCTGACATGAGTCTTTGACCTGTCAGTGTTTTCAAGCATTTTCAAGTACATGGAAATAATCTGACTCAGGATGATCCTTCTTTCATTTCTCTGTTGAAAAATACGATCAAAAAGAAAGGTCTGTGAGAGCCCATCAGCAGGGAAAGGAAGGAAGATAAAACACAGCATACAGAGGTTCTCTGCTGCCTGAAACAAGATGATAAAGATGTTGCAACCCACCTCCTGGGCTTGGCTGTACCTCTGATCTCATAGTGCAGTATAAAGCTTTTTAATGGGGATTTTTTTGTCTCATTTCCAAGCTACAGAAGAGAACTCTGCTCATGTTCATTCTACTGCAGCTAATTAAGCTGGTTCTGGAAGCTGTTTTGTATCAAAAAAGTGCCTGAGATGCTTCACCATATCTGGTGTTGACTTACCTCTGTCCAGCTTGACAGTCTCTCAGTAAAAATAGGCCCACCATCAGCTACATCAGAATGACTTGAGTTCTGCAAAAAAGAACAAATATATTTATTACACAAACAGTATTTATCACAAGGCAAATTTGTCTTCTTTATTCAAATGAGTATCAAAATTCAGATTTTTGCAAATCTGACCTATTGTTATCCCAATGCTTTCACTTCTCTAACCACCAAGTCCCATTGCTTGGCTGCCTGGTATCAGAAATGGTATTAGTCCTCTTTTTAATGTCTTCTCCTGCTATAACTCATCTGAATAGAGATGTTTAGCACATTAGTTTCTCCAAATCCTCCCTGTAAGTTTAGCTATTGACAGATGAAAATAAAAGCTCATAAGCGCAGCAATTGGCTAGAAAATCATTAGGTCTGATCTTGGCGTGTTTTCTGGTAAAACCAAGTCCAGCAGTTTGTAATCTGTGACCCTAAATTCATACAGTCTCAGTCCAATCTCATATGGAACAACAATTAGCTGTTTTTTAATATAAAACTATAATTTGCAGAAGTGGAAAATATCCCAGTAGTCCACAATCAGGTATGGGTATATATAAGTTTAGTGGGCTACTGAGAGGCTCACAGGGACAGAGTTTAACCATCAGATGTTGGCAAGTGGTTCTAGGAAACAAAGAGCAATACAACTCTCCTACCAAGGAAAGACAAACTGCATCATTTCCTCTTCTGTATGTCTTTTTTTTTCTCCTTTTTGTATACGGCACTGACTATTTCCTTTTTTTGTCTGTTTGGTAATTTAAACACAGTGAGTGCAAAGAGAAAACTTACAGTCTGACAGGAACCCCCTAGGCTGATTGGTTCCCCATGCTGAGCACACTACAAACT
>VWZN01009846.1:919604-932538 GCA_013396955.1 Regulus satrapa | reverse complement strand
TTTTTTTTTTTTTACCTTCTGAAAGATGGGGAGCACTTGCTATGGAGCAAAGTTTTAATGTCAGTGCTAAAAGCTCACCCTGGCTCAGGATTACTTCCACAGAGTTACATATATTCTAGTAAGACTCTCCTTGGTCTATGCTAATCACAAATTTAAGACATAATGCCATTTTTACAGCCAGCTTCCTGCAAACACTGAAGTATCACACTAGTCTTTACCACTTCAAGGTGGTTCTCTGGCTACTGAATTTCAGCTGTCATTTGCACAGAATTATAACAAAACCATGGAAAAATCAGAGCTGAAAATAGAAGCAGACTGTTACAGTTGTTTCCATGCATTGAGAGGGGGAAAAAAAACCAAAAAATACATTGAAAATAAAAGCTGATTATTGAAAGTGACTGTATTGTAGATCTGCTGTCTCTGTGACTAATCTCTGCTGAATTCAGCTGTGTGCTACTTTAATACCTCCCAGATGAAGACTGGTGAATTAATATTACAGTTACAAATTTACCAAAATTCTATTTGACAGGAAAGAACATTGTGCCAGATTACATTCCCATGCCAGATCACAGTCAAATATGTGGAAGTAGAATAACTGGAGGATGCAAAACAATAAGAAGTAGAAATCACTTTGAGCAACAAACTACTACAACATAGAATAAGCAGCAAATGCATTTGTTAAAGCAAAAGTTTATCTCCAATTTTTTTTATATTGTTAACTAGTACTAAGTCACCCATTGACATTGCTAACATAAAATTTTAGAAGTCAGTAAATTGCATCTAGTCAGAACTAAATAAGTATTCATATATTCACCATAAATTGCATTAAGATTTCTTGTTACCAAGTAATCAAAAGCTGAATTGAACTAGAGGAAGCTCTTGTGAAAGAAAGAATATCCCTAAAATAAAAGCAAATTGCTACAATATCTATGACTACTGAAAAACTGAATCAGGTAAATAAAAGAACTTAGTAAAACAAACAAAAAAATTTATCCATATTCCTGTTTAAAAAAATGTATGATAAAAAATTATTTCCATGATTACCCTCTGTTGGTACATATTGAATATGTAAAACAGTGCTCAAGTTTGGACTATATGAAAAGCAGCATGAGAAGAGAAATGTAATAGGAGACCATACTTACAAAATCAGCTTTCAGTTTGTCTATATCATTTTGAAGTTGAAGAAGATTCAATCTATTTTCAACATGTCCAAAAGAAATCATGATGACAGACAGAACAAACAAGCTGTAGGTTTGGAAAGCCATTTTCTTGGTGATGGTTCAGTTAAACTGCTCAGATAAGTTCTGGGAGAACAGGTCTAAGAGCAGAGAGTTTCAACTTCTAATAGTTAAATCTTCTATTAGAAGCAAGTAGACGACTGAACTTCATCATCCTGTCAGTGGTATTTATACCTGGTCTTGAATTTTTTTTTCATCATCACAGGCTGTGTATATTTAGACAAGATAGTGTTAGATAAGAACGCTTCATTTTTTGGCTAATCAAGGGAATCCCTCGAAAGCGTCTTTGTTAAAGCACGGTCCTGGAAAAATTTTCAGTGGTTCATCAATGGGTAACATTGACGTGGCAGATTCTAAAGTTTCTTTTACACGTGGTTGGGGAAAATGGGGAAATTACGATACTGGTTGAGGAATATGCATCGTGGCTCAACTCTATTCTTACACACTGTCTGAAAAAACCCTTATCTTGTGGTTAAAGGGTCAATGCAACAGTTAACTCATTTCTGGTACTCTTTTAAAGTAATCACTGAATTTGCCCTGACATTCTATAGAGACACTTAGAGATTTAAATATTCTTTCTGCTGCTGTCCTTTTGTGAAACACTGTTTACATTCTTTCCATGGTCTAAAGTGCACTTCTGCTGCTTTTGCATTCTTCACCTCCAGATTCAGAATAGGACCAACAAGGTTCCAGCATGAATGCAACGATGTATCCCTATTAAATTCCTCTGTGGTTGTCTACTGTCTGTGGGAGCAGAGTATTTAGTACTAAAGACACTAATTTCTGCTTGGCAATTATTTAAATTCTCCACCTGCCATTTCACTTGCACTGTTGTGTGTAGAATGTGGAAACAGAAGGACACAACTGAAAACAAGCCTTGTTGAAGAAGCCAGAAGTGCATACATAACCCTGGAACAACTGCATTGAGGATAGCTCAGGAAAATGTTTTTATATAGGAACTAAACTCTGCTTTGATGGATATAATTGGGAAAAACCCTTATTCTGAAGAGTCTTTTCAAGGAATTTTAGACTGCAGTAAAAGAGAGTAAGTAGTAGCCTACAAGGGAAAGAAAGGAAGAAGGGGCCCATAGAGAAAAGAAAGAGAATCAGGAAGAGGGCACTTGATGGCTCAGTTCACACAGGCTGCAATGGAATATGTCTGTAATTCATCAGAAACAGATGAAAATTAAAGTGGTTCCAAACAGGTAAGATTAGAACTCTCCATCTCAGCCCCACATGACTCTTTGGATATTCCTTGGAAGAAACTCTTAGTTTAGTTAGACCACTAATGCCATCAAATCTTTTTCAGCTGCTGCTTGAAAGAGGACCTCCATCTGTGGAACAGACCTAGACTACTACTATCAGGGCAATTGTCATTCTTCAAGGAGAAGAACCAAATTTCACCTACAATGGCAGGCCCAAAACCTGTGTGCAGAAACTCCCTGGGAACAGCAGCATAGGCAGCTGGGACACATCTCACAGCAAACGTAGTACAGCACAACAATTAATGCTGTAATCTGCTAGGGCTAGTAACACTATGCAATGCACATCTTTGTTTTAGTTTAAGAAGTTAAAACTGACTAAGAAATAACTTAATTGCTGGAAGTGTTGTCAGGAAGGTAAGGCAATAGTGATATTCAAGGATGCTTCAAAGCACTGTAAACAAGTGCAAAGTTAACATGCCCGCCTGTGGCAGAGAGTTTACACTGGATGACCTTCAAAAGTCCCTTCCAACCTAAATAATTTTTATTTTGTAGCTCTGTTCCAAAAATTAAAATCACAGAACTATTTCATCTGGAAAAGGCCCTTAAGGTCATCGAGTGCAACCTCTAACCTAGCACTACTGAGTCCACTACTGAACCATGTTCCCAAACACCATGTTCACATGCTTTTTAATTACCCCCAGGGATGCTGACAAAGTGGAGGTCCCACCAAAGTTTAAAGTGGACTCTGAATTCAAAGTGAACTCACAAATGCCAGCACACTGAACAAATCTATTGATTAAAACATCTGGAGTGCCATGCAAAGCAAGCACAAAGGCATGGTATGGCTCAGGTAAGTGTAGTCTCATGCCTACGCAGGAAAATCAACCATATTTTACAAAATGGGGACACCTTGCTGAGGTTCATTGACTGGACATGAGTCAACAGAGCAATTTTTTGGCAAGTGTTGGAAAGGACATGTAAAGTGGGAGAGTGAAAATGAATCCTGTTACCTATGGCGCTCATTATGCAGTCAGAAACATTTGACTGGAAGAGGGACTGAGTCATGGAGCCCAATTTTTGCCATTACAGGTTCTAATTTGAACACTGTTTTTGAGCTGAATTACTAGAGAGAGTGAAAAGAAGACCTGAAAGAGCTTGGGAAAGATTCTTTACTCAAACAACTCAGTCTTTCTAACACATCCAGAACAAATCACAAGGCAGTTGAACACAACTAATTGTCATAATTTTCCAGCGAAGCCAGAGACGTAATTCCAGAAGATAAAATACTAAGTCAGGAATACTGCCTTCTACAGGGAGCTACTCACCCAGAGTGACTGTGCTGGGTTAGGCTGCCCTGTTGGACATCGACAGCAAGCTGTGCCACTCAGATTACCTCCCTTTGATCTCACGTTTCAGCTACACCTCTAAGAATAGCAGGAGGATGAATTATCGGGAAAAAAAGGATTTTGCAAACTCACCTTTTTTCAATACTGGTTATAGTTCTGGCAAGTTGCTTGGCTAATTTGATCACTAAATGTCTTCAAATTTCAGAGAAGGCCACTTGCCAAGCATACAGTTTTGCAGGTAAGAAAATGGAAGCACAGAGCAATGGGATGATTCATAATCATTCAGCCTCTGAGAAAGGCAAATCTAGGAACACAAACAAGGTCTCCTAGTCCCATTGCAGTGCTTTGTCCACAAAGCAGTGCTACAAGTATTTTATCATAAACTGAGGTAACAAATTAAACAAAAAGCAAAGAAAAAAACCATGGCATCTGTTTCTGTTATGCTATCTTCAAAGTTCAGGACTGAATTTTAGGTACACTGTCCTGCTGAGGAAGGCTAGATTCAGATCTTTTACTAATCAACACATTCAAATTATCACACAAAGCATTGAATGTTCTGTGCATCATCTGTGCATCAGCTGCACTGAAATGTATTTTAATACAGAAAGATAGCATCTCTTTTCCGAATCCCTTACATTTTAATGAATGGTGCCACATTAATGTTGACATACTAGTTTCATAATATTCTCTTCTGTTGACACACAGTATTTTTCTCCAAATCATTTTGAAATTTGGCAACCACCTACAGCAGGTGATTAGAACATGAGGGTCCTGTGTCTCCTCCAGCTCTGTTTTGCTTCCCATTGTGCCCAAAAGTGATGTACACCATTGTCCAGAGTATGCTTTGTTGCCTAAAAACTGTGGACAGTCAGGTTGTGAGACAGAACCAGGTTCAGATGGCTCCCTTGTACTGCCTGTCCTGAGAAACAACATCATTACAAACAATGTGGGAGATATCCTGAAAATATCTGCACTTTCCAAGAGACCTAAGAGCATGCGATATTTTTGTCTATGTTCTTTAGCAGATATCTGTGAAGTGCATATTGCAGAGGACTGAACACTAAATACTAACACAAGCTCTTTGTCTGATCACCTGTCCTAATCTAATTAAAAGAGATGCCAGAATAGGATTGAAAAATTTTGTGCTGCACAGAATTGAAATGGTCCTTCTGTGAGACTCTATAGTCACAGCTGAATTATCATCTGGTCCAAACACTGAAGGAATTGAAACCAAGGCATTTTTTCATTTTGTTGCCTGGAAGTCATCTGACTCTTCATGCAAAGCAGAGGTTTCACACCCTTCTGTTCATACAACACCTTACACCAAATACCCAAAGATGCCCTTGCAAAGTCATGTCATATTTCACTATGACCCCTGATTACAGCTTTTTCCCTTTCATTTTTTGTTTTGTGCATACTTCTCAGAGCTCTGAGTGGTTTAGTGAGCAACTGACAAAGCCAGTTCAGCAGACCTCTGCCTGACTTTCATTCCACTAAAACGCAGTGGCTTTCTCTATTATCACTGCCCCAGGTAAGCAGCCCAAGGCTGGAAAACCCTCTCTGAGTTGTCAGTCTGACCTTCTATCATACTTCACCTCTCAGTCTCCCTTTCTTACAAAGCAGCAGAAATAATTCCCTTGTTTCCTCCTTCACAGTGCTGGGGCGGTGGAGGGGAGGTTGGCACACTTGAGGGTGTTAAGTGATTAAACTTTGCCTACACATTGTACCAGTGCTATGTAATTACTCAACATCGTTATTCATGTTGCTGCGATCTGCAAAGCAGATGTCTTGATAATCAGGCTTCATGACTAAGGAGGACTTAAGGGAACTTACAAGAAAGTGAGAAAGGGACTTTTTACGAGGACATTTAATGATGGCACAAGGGGAATGGTTTCAGACTGTCAAAGGGAAGGGGATTATTAGGCATTAGGAAAAAATGATTTACTGAGAAGGTGGTGAGACACTGGAACATCACCCAGAGATTTTGTGGGTTTCTTACTCCTGGCAGTGTTCAAGGCCAGGTTGGACGGGGCTCTGAGCAACCTGGACTAGTGGAAGGTTCCCCATCCATGTGGTCAGAACTACATGATCTTTAAAGTCTCTTCCAACTAAACCTTTCCATGACCCTAGGAATTTACAACTGACCCTTACAGACATACTGTAACACTGTAATTTTCCCTATCAAAAACAAACAAACAAACAAAACCCCTAAACAAACAAAAAACACCCTTAAGAACAAAAAAACCCAAACCAATAAACAAACGAACAATCAAACCAAACAAAAATCAAAATCAAAAATTAAATAAAAAGAACCAACCTACTACTGTTCATTAGATAAGGATATGTTTCATCAGCGCTACACATCATGGAGGATGTAATTGGCTAGTCTTTCTGACCAATGGATCTCTGTGATCTGAAGATATTTCTAGTGATCAGTAAGGGATAATGTTGGCACAAATCATCTACTTTGTTTTGTGTGTTGCCTTGAGAGGCTACTTAGAACAGAAGCTAGACAGTGTTAAAGGAATAAAGTAGATTTTTTTTTTTTAAAGGCTTCAAAGGCTACACCTTGGGCAGTACCAGAGCCTGGCCATGGCTACACCCAAGATGAACTCCGAGTCACAAGTTTTCACACTTTTATAAGTTTTGGTCTATTTCGGTATTGAGCTTAATTGTCCTATTACAGCTTCAGTTTATGAAATCCCATCCTCCCAGATTGCTCTCCTCCATTCATGTTGTTTGTACTTTTTGGGTCCGAAACTGCCTTGGTGTCCTTGGCTCTCAGGCTGGAAAAGGATTGTTTTATCTAACTAAACTGTGAGGAGAACGTGCTAACACCTTATATGAAGTTCAGAGTTATATACTGATATTGTACACAATCTGGAAAATATGAAAGCTAAAACCTAAGGCATCAACAAGACAAAATTTCAGGGTAGAGAGAAGTTCTGAAATGCTCAAAAATAACTGCTTTTACATTTTTCTAAACAAAATTTTAGTGTCTTTGGCCTGTTCCAAGGACACCTTGGAGATTATACTGTGTGAGAGAGTTAGAAAACTAGTTTGCATAATCTGAAACATGACACAAAGAAGGCTCGTTGGCCTCCATTACATATTCCTGTCTGCATGCAAATGTAGACAGGAAAAAGCATATTAGTAATCCCTCTTTCCTCTCAAAAATGTCTTACACATATTAGCAGTTGAGTCTTTTGAAGAAAGGGAAGAAAGAAGAAACCAATACTCTATGATGTAGGACATTTAGAGAGACAGGTGTCCAAATATGTAATGAGCCAACAGGTACAACTTGAAGTGATTAGACTGTAAGTTCAAAATTATTAAAATCTCGGTACTTTGATTCACACGAGACATCCGTTTCATGCTTTCTCTCACATTTTACTTTGGCAAACCTATGCAGGAGTTCCCAACAAACACTAACGATTCCTTTATGAATTAGCAACTGGAAATATTTACCCCTCATGGTATGAGTACTCATTTATCCTGTAAGTAAGAGTTCAAGCTCTTGCTTTACCCAAGAAGAAGAGAATAGCCAGGAATAGCTATTCTGGGCTGGCCTTTCTCAAAAACTACAGTGGACTTGATAGAAATTCTTAACTATATTACTATCAGCTCTGTATTGTCTAAACACTCCAGTAATAACATAGTATAAACATTCAGGACAAATGTTAAAAGAGTTTTCTGGAGATAATAACAAATGTTTTCCTCAGAACATCTGTCCTCATTGATAGCTGTTCATGTCCCTCTTTCTAAAATCAGCATAATTCTGTCCTTCTTCTCTTTTTCTTGAACGACTCTTGAATTGATGCATATGAGGAATTTTGAGCCTGGAAAGAGAGACCTAAAACATATGTTTTCTTGTATGGACTGCAATATGCAAAGTTAAAGCAAAGTTTCCTTCTTGTTTATTGTGCCATATTTCAAGTTGGTACAAACTGCTATTCCATCTTTTCAAAAAAACGTGGTCTGCATGTATGAGTCACTTAGAAACTATAAGGTACCCATGAGAGTTAACCATGAGAAAGGCAGGTGAAGTTCCAAAATACTATTTTTCTTGTATTGAAATATGGAAAAAAATTGGCAATGTAGCAGACAGTGATGGACAAATGTGCTGTGCATTTTTCCTCTGTATTTCTACTGTCTGGAATATTTCCACATATCCAATTTCTGATTGAAATCTATTGCCCATGAAATAGAATAAAATTCTAAATCTTGTTCCATTTTAGCTTAAGTCCATGTTAATGAAAAAGCAGCAAAACTGTTGGCACACCAGCAGTCTAAATGGTGGCTGATGTAATACCCCCTGTGCAACAAACATGGAGTGTTTACAGGGTTTTTCTACATAAAACCTTCAATTTTCACCTTCTCTTCTTCATTCTTCCAAGAGGAATAAAACACTCAAAGTTTTCTGTTTTCAGCACAATAATATCCTTTGGAGATACTTCCCGCTAAGAGCATTGTGTCATAGATTTCACAGTATTTGTTTCCACTTTAAAGCACCAGCTTCATGCTTTATATGATTTAATGAATCTTGGGATATATTTTTGAGTTTTGGGGTTGAGATTGTTTTTTCCAATCACTTTTTAATCAGTAGGGTTGCAGGGAAAGAACAGAAAATATGAATTTCTAAAAGAAGAATAAAGCTAATAGAAAAACATATTATTTATAAGACAATTGTTTCAAAGTTTTTTCCTAATATTTTTAAAATACTTTTGCCTAGGCTTGTTAGACACTAGCACATTCATATTCTTGGTTTTTATTGTTAACCAGGCAATAGTATCTATCCCATGCTAACAGTGTAACACACTGACTTCAGAGAAGGCATTTTGTGCCTTGGTGGATGAGAAGCATTCTACAAAATAAAGATTTTATTTTTTTTAAGAGTTCTCCCCAGAGAGTTTTTCCAAGGTTTTTTAATTCTTTTGTTCCTTTCAGCTCAGGATATTCTATGATTCTGTGATGTTCTAATAGCCCTGCTCCTCCTAAGACCAGCATGGTAATATTATAATAACCTTTTCCACAAATATTTCCTTTAGTTTCAAGTTAATAGTTTAATTCATTTTGAGAGTGCTAATTCATGGAGAAAACAATTCCACTATAATTTGGCCTGTGTTCTGTGGTTCAAACTTTCTCATAATTCCTGTAAATATATATGTATACCTCCACCATTGCTGTATGGTATTTACTTATGGTGCTGTACAGTGACAGAAAAAAACACCATGGTTTGCTCACAGTGTCTTTCCCCAATTCCCAGTAAATTAATTAATGCTTTTCTCTCTACTTCCACTCTCCATACAGAGACGTCTGCTATTTTCTATCTGTTATTCAATTTCATTTTCATAGGATCAGATCCAGCTTCAAAAGAAGCAAAATAGCTACCAGAACTTCTACACCAAAGTATATGTTATAATAACCCAAAGCTCTTTTTCAGAAGGACTATGTCATTTTTAAAGAGAGAAGACCAAAGGATGCTACTCTTGAACTAGCTGTTGGTTTCTGTATGTGCTAGGTCAATCCACTCAGGGTTCTCCATTAGCCTCACCAGAGGCCAGCTTGCAACCTCACAAAATAGCACAGGCTCAACTGAAAATTGATTGCAGATTGGTAGCAACCTAATACTTTTCATACATTCTTAATATTATATCAAAATGGGACTTTTCAGACTATCAACCTGTCTGTGAGCCAGTCTTGCTTGTCTTCCCCTCGTTATACTTACAGAATTTTCTCCACATGTTGGGTTTTTTCTCTTCTCCTTATGCTGATTTTCTCTGCTACTGGCTTTTATTTGCATTAGAGCTTTTTGATCTAATTTTTAATGAGGAATTGAAGTCCATTTGAGTTTTCATTGTACAGTTGCATTTGTTTTCACAGTGTAAGTACTTTATCTTACAGACATATTTATTGTTAGTAATTAATATTCACATTTAAATTTGGAAGTACACAGTAGTGAAAACAATCCTGCTTTAATTTCTTATTGAATATTCTAAGTTGAAATGCCATAATTCGGGGAAAAAAAAAATCTGATAGTTTTTCTTGTTATCCCTTACACAATTTAGAATTGTTAATAATCACATATGTACATGGAAACACAAGTGTGTAGGTGTGGGCGCATGTTGGAGACTAAGTCAACGATCTGTTTCAAGCACCACTAAGAAAGTATCCATTAAATGTTTCAAACCAGCCTAGAGAGTGGACATTTTCTGTTATAATCATTTGGAAACCTCCACAGGATGTTTCTTAGAAGTAAGCTACTACGTGGTGCAGTCTTTTCTCCTAAAACAATCCAGGAGACGGTTTGGTGGGGATTCCCCTCACCTGCCAGTCTCTTTATGCCATTCACAATTGTGTGACTAAGCAAGCCAGTCATCCTTACTCACAGAGAAAAAGCAAACCAGTACACAGATTTGATCCTACCTGCTACTTTCCAGCCTCCAGTACACTCATGAGAATGCCACAAGGTCAGGCTCACAAGCAATTCATCCACAGATAACATTTTACTTAGAACTGAACTTCTTGAAAGGAGATTATTTGCAGTGATTTTTCAGTTAGATTCAGAATTTAAAGTGAAAGGAGAAAAACATGCAAGATCTTTGCTTTTTAGTTAAAAAATGAAGAAGGTGCTTCACACCCTAAGTACATTTCCTCTTCATCTCCACAGGAAGTAAAGCTGCCTAGAGAAGAGCTCCTGTGGGTCGAGAGAAGATGCACTTTGCTTTAAAGTGGCTTATCTTCCTTTTTCAAAGTCCTGAACTAACAACTATGAAGTGCTCTGAATGAATGTATTCTAGTCCTCTTTAGGAAATTAAAATATTGAATTAGTTAGTAATAAATAGTTTTTAAACACCCCAAACCTAAGAAATGAGAAATTGAATTTCTCTTGGGTTTTTGAAGAGAGTACTGAGTTTCTGACTCCAAACTAAGATAAAACACGTTTTTAAAAGATAATAAAATAAACAAATATTGCTCCTTCTTCATCCCCAAACTACAAAAAATACTCTTTTCAAAAAGAACAAAGTACAGTTTCAACAAACATACTTTAAGGTAATCAAAATGCAGGTACTGTGGCAGGTTGAGTTGTTAATCTTTTCCTAAGGAAATGAAATTTATGCAGTTTTTTAGCTGTTAGTTCCTTCCTTGTCAGTAACTTTTGAGTAGTAAGCAGTTTCTTCTGATTTTTAGAGATTCTGAATCTCACAGCTAATTTAACTCCTGTCACCTTCACTGAATTTGACAGCTAAGCAACAGCAAGATTGGTCTACTAATGGTGGATCACATGTTGGAATTTTAATGTGTCTATACAAGTAAGTTACCATAAGGAGGGGAACACCTTTCCTAGCACTGCTGTTTAGTTGTTGTGAAAGAATATCAATGCCATCAATTATTCAAGACTTATTAATATTTAGGAAAGTATTAATTTTAGTAACATCCCTATTAATATCTAGGAAAGTCTATATGGCAACTATGAAAAACTTCCAAAACTTAGGAAAAAGAATAGTAAAAGGAATCTTCCCCTGACACCTAAATTGATTCTTCTGTTTTGTAATCATGTGTACAGGGCTCTGGGCTCTCACTTTATTCTTTTTCAGTACCTCTGTTTTGCCACACCATCCTATTCTGTGCATATATATGCAGCAAAATTGAAGGGAAAACTGTAGCATGCTGCCCCAACTGCTAGGGTGGGCTTATTTTAATCTTGCTAGTGAGGATATCAGTAGCAGAGGAGCTGTGATACTCCAGACTTTAACTGTGGTGTTCTACCTCTGCCTTTCACAGCTTTGCAAAAGCACACAGACAAGTAGAGCATTAATTGTGGAGAGCTCAGAATTCAGGCACACCAACTCTGGTTTCCATCAGCACACTTGAACTGCTCTGCCCTTTCCATAAGAAAATTTTCTTATTGCATCAAGTCTGTTTCATTAGCTGCCAAAAAAAAATTCAAAAAAATTTAAAACCCAAAGAATTTTTAGTCTGACTAAGTCTATCCATCTTACTTCTGGTTCCAGCCTAGCTGAATTTCCTGGATTTAGCACGGNTAAGGCAAAGTGGCATATCAGTGAGATCCTCTTTGTTTGTGTGCCAATTGTTCTACATATGGGAACTTAAAAACAATCTCCTGATCAACACTCTCTTCACTTTGGCTTGCATTTGTTAGCACTCAGAGAGCCAGCAAAATTTAGTTCATTTCAGATAAAATAAAACTGAAAAGTGTTTTCAGAAACTCTCTTGATATTATCCAATTATTAACAGGAGGTCAGGCCACAGGACCAGGCTAGAGTTAGTTCAAAATAAACTCATAACAAGCACAGTGTGGAAGTTGCATCCTCAACACTAATTTCTGTAACCTACTAATCTGCTCCTGTAGTATTGCTCCTTTTGCTACTGAAGATGTAAGTTGTCTTGCAACAATTTCTGATCTTACCTGGAATGTCTAAGCACTGAAGAGGAATGGTCTATGCAATGGGAATCTTGAAATTAAAATGTTCTTTGTACTAGACCCTGGACCAGAAATATCAGATATGGGTAGACAGGTAAGTGTATAGCAATAAATATTCATGGAAGAAGCAATTCAATATTTGAAAGAAGTCATGGATCTTCTCATATATAGGTACACATGGAAACACATTAAAAAATCCCTGTGAGTTACAGCATTGCAGTTTGAATTGCACTTTAGAGAGCCTGTGGTGGGATGCATCAGTTGCTCCTCTGCTTCCAAGGAAGTCTTTGTGGGAACTGTGCCTAGGAGTCAGAGACAATGAAGTGTTGCTTAGTTGAAGAAGGAATGGATTTAATTTGGTTTTCTGGTCATTCCAAATCAGAAGGTTATGCTTTGCTGCTATTCACAGATTTAGGAAGAGTTTTGACAGAAGGTTAGTACTACAGCAAAAGGTATCACTATAGTAGATGCTCATTCTCTGCATAAAAATGGATGTTGTCACCTGAGTTACAACTTTTCAATTAAATAATTATATTTTCATATCAAAAAGAAACCTTTTCTTTCTAACTAACTCTTCCAAAAGAAATGTTACTTAAAGGAACAAATCAGTGGGCTGGAAGGTACAGATAAACATGAACCAAGAATGAGGTTTCTGCAAGTTGTTAAATGCAAAATTACTTAGAATCTGTCTCAAAAGAT
>VWZN01009846.1:895400-919423 GCA_013396955.1 Regulus satrapa | reverse complement strand
TTCAAACAATTCTTTAATCTTTTTACACTCATGAGCGAAACCTTCATTCTAGAGTTTAGGCTGGGGAAATACTCTTTAACAGATTTTTTTTCTAGATTTATTAAATTAGTATGGCCTCTTCCCTTCCCTCTATAAAACCTCCCCAGAGTCACTTTTCTTTATATAGAGGAATAAATAGCAGGATCTTGCTTCAGATGGTCTGAAATCAGATTGTGCTGAACTTATCTATCAGCTGGAATGCAGTTGGTATCAGTCAGATATTTGCCAGGATCACCCTTTGGTGTCAGCAGGCTTTTTTAGGGGTACAGATCATGTACGCTCAGTTTTCAGGTCCCAAAGAGGCCAAACCACTGAGTCAAATTGCCGCTCTCTGATGCTGCATTCTTCTGCAGCCCTGCAATTTTCTCCAAACTTTGAACTTCTCCTCCTGCACTGCAGTTGTGCTCCGTCTTGGGATTCACATCGGTGGCCCTCGCGGGTACCGCTGCACATGAAGCACTCTTTCCCCTACCATGGGGAGAAAAACAGGTTGCCTTTTCCACTGATGGCCTGTGGTTTCTCATTCACAAAAAAAAAGATTTTCCTCACATCTAAGTGGCTTGCTTGTAAATAGCTTTATCAAGTGACTAATTTAAGGCACCTGTGGTTTATCTCTGCAAGCTTTCCTCATCACTGGGAAATTGCTACTGGTTATTCCTTAGTCACTGTAAAGGAACAGAGAAAACATTTAGACATGACAAAATTTGCCTTGGAGACGTCAGTGGGTTCTTCACGCGTGGTTAGGGACAATGAGCTGGGCTGGCACAAACCACTTCGTCTTTCATGCAGGGAGGGAGAAATCAGAAAATAATTGATGCTGCTTTATGAATGATCGGCATGGGCTACAGGCTCCACCTACAGCAACAAAACCTTCAGGGTGTATTCTGCTGTTAACGACTTCTCATCGAATATTTAGAAGAAACAAGCAAACAAAAGGCCCCCTCCACCACGGCTACTTCAAGGAAGTTACTTCCTGCTCATCAGCTCATTTGAAAGCACAGCCACAACAACTTGGATAAGCAGCAATGGCAGAATGCGGAAGGAAAATCATCCATTGGATAATATGAACAAGCGATGTAACCCCCAACTCTATTATTATGTCAAGAGTGTGAAAACCTTTTTGAGGTCTTAAATAGAATAAAAATAAGATTTTGTGACATATGAAAGAATGTAATTGATTAAAGGGCTGTTTGAAAAGCAAAACCAAACCTGTTGACACCTCGATATCTTAGTATCTATAGTATCTACAATATCCACATGCATCTTAATATCTATGTAAAAACTCATTCATAATTTCTGTTCAAGTTTCATTTTTTATCTGCAACTCCAGCTGCTAGAAACTTTGTATCCAGTTTTCTTTCAATATATATATTTTTTAATGTGCAAATTCCAGCAACATGCTGAAACATACAGATAAGACCCAAATACCACAGGCTCCTCTGTTCCCCCATTGTCACTCCTCTTCTACACTTTTCTTCCCCAGATTGCCTCTACACCTATATACCCTCTTCCACTAAACGGAATTAAATTTGTATTTTCTCAGATTTCTAGCTCTAAGGATTCAAAAATCAGGGAATAGTAATCAGATAGCTGATATTACTTTAATATCCTAGAATAGCATGATTTTCTTCTCTTTGCCAGTTTGCTGGGGCAGAAAACCTACCAGAAGCCAGCGAAACTCTAAAAAGGGCATCATGACCTGGGATGAGATGGTCGGGCACTCTGGGGACACCCAGAGTCAATGCCAAGGAGCAGGGAGATCTGCATGACCATTTTATGGGCCACACATTAGAAACCTCCCTGGCAGTGTCCATGCTGCAAGGAGAGGAGTTGGAGCCAGGTCAAGAGTGGGCTGGTTTCCATCCCCAGGACTTTGGACCAAAAACCTCAATATACATTGAGAGGACCCTGCAACCTTCAGAAATAATTTACCAGAAGTTAAACATCTGTCACTTCTCATCTGCCTTAATTCTGTTTCAAAATTCATTCAACTCTTTCCTCTCATAGGACTCAACTCTTACCTGCAATTTGTCATTCACCACACACAAATATTTTGTGACCAAGCAGTTCTCATACTATGGAAAAAAAAAAAAAAAGCGCCCCTTCTTCTTCAGCTGTGGTTCTATCCAGCTCTGTAATACTTAACCCAGCTAGAAATCATGCAATGGCCCTTTAAAGTCAGCTTTCCTTTGTTCCTATGAGAGATTTTTCAAGATCCAACTGGTTAAAGCTCTGAGCAGCCAGGTTTGACCTCTTGGTGTGCCCTGCTTTGAGCAGGAGTTCAGGCCAGAAGCTGCCAGAGTCTCATGACAGCCTCATTTATCCTGTAGACCTTGTGGCTTTATGATCATTGATGCCTTTCCTCAACCCACTCCATCCAAAGGACTGAAAAAAACATTTTCTGTAATGTTTTGCAATGCAAACTTACTTCTGACATATTTCACTGGCATCTTTATTCGACGATAATCCCCACCCTCAATCAATGAATTCCTATGCCTCACTTTTCCCTCTGGCAATCAATGCTCCTTTAGAGCAACAAACCTACAAGCTGCCTTTACCTTTACAGATCACTCTTCCACTGAAGCTAAAAGAATAGGAATGTCAATCCAACCACAGGTTTTTTCAATGAAAACACATTTGAGATGAGACCATTCTCCAGACATGTTCTTGGAGAGTGAGTATTGCACAGCTCAGCAGCTCCTGGCAGTATTTAGGAGGGGGTAGCCCCAGAGCACTATTATTTGCAACAAAAAGAACGTTGATTAAAGATGGGAGAAGCTGCAAGGTGGACACTGCAGCTATACAGGGCCTGCCATATCCCTCCCATTCCTGTAACAGCACTGCCTGCCCATGCACCCCTTCTCTTGGCAGCCCCACCATTACTGAGGGGAAGATGACTTGACTTGAGTATCTGGGCTCCCTGGCTACTGGGGGCTATTTGGGAAGCATCTCCTTAATCACTAGACCAAAAGTCCAAGCATCTCACCTTTGGCCATACATCTTTGCAGTGAAATCTGCTATTGCAGTCTCTAGAAATGGGTGTATTCTGTGGGCACAAAGGAACAATGACCAAACAGCCAAATCCAACACAGGCTGCATCACTGTCCAAATACCATTCTTATTTCCATGTTTCAGGAAACAGTCTTCTAATCCTCCTAATGGTCTCCAAGGGAAACTGTCCCAGCATTTGCCAGGACTTGTTTAGATTGGAGACTAGGAAATATTCTTCTCTGAAAGCACTGCCAAGTTTCAACCAAGAAAGGTTGTCAAGCGCTGGAACAGGCTTCCCAAGGAAGTGGTTGAGTCACCATCCCTGGAGGTAGGTAGAAGACAATGTGGATTTGACACTTGGGGACATGGTTATATGGTGCACTTGGCAGTGCTGGGTTAATGGCTGGACTGGATGTTCCCACCTGAACAATTCTATTACATGATAATTCCATGATTCCATGACTACATTATAACACCAGGGCTGCAGCTGAGACCAGGAATTTGCTGTTGATAGTCGGGCCTACGGCAGAAATTATTTTAAAAGTGATAACATCTGCTCTGAAGATTTGGCACTTCAGAGAAAAAAACACTTCAGAGAAACCAGAAAACTGTACATTATCCTGTGTGTGATGGAAATTGTCTTCACAGACTGTTGCTGTACTATTTACATAACACCAAAACTGCATGTGCAGCTGCTACTTTCCACTAGATCAGTATTTTTCAAGAACTTGTGATCTAGTGACAGTTTTAATGCACAGCCACATATTTTCCATTCTTGCTTTTAAAGGACAGTCATAAAATACCTTTGTTTTCCATGTAATGAGAGTCACTGCTTCAAAAAGACCAAAACATTGTGATAACACAAGCCATATTAAGCAATAGTGACAACAATTAACACTACTTGGGAAATAATTTCCTTCTGAGGATTTCTGTATGGTAAATTAACTTGAACAAATAATTGATAGGCTTGCTTTCCATTTATCAAAGGAAAACACTACCTTTATAAAGGAACTTGTCTATAGTCACATAAGAATTCTATAGTAAAACTAGAGACTGATTCATAATCAATCAGTTTGTTGCTATATGACCACCGTTCTTACTCTGCAGTTTTAATTTCAATTCTACATTTGTGGGAATTGAATTTAAATAGTTCAATCTTTCTAACCCAACTTCACACCTGTCTCAGTTTCCATCCAAGGAAACTACTTATGAAGTATGCTCTAACACTTTTCTCCATCAACTGAACTCAGCAGTTAACTGAGACTAACACCAGTCTTGTTTTCTAAGAGTGACACCTAGAGTCGCATCTGTAAAATTAAAATGCACTCCTTCACTTGTCTGGTTTTAAAAGGCAACAAGCTTTTGTCCATACTTACTACTTTGAATTGGCAGCTGAATATATTTAATACCAAATATTTTGCTACGTTTTTGTGAAGACCCAAAGCAATATTTGTTGTAAAGTAGCCTGCATATGGCATGTATCACTTACCACAACATCTTTGCATTAGGTAAAGTACTTTATTTTGCAGAGGCTTGTATTTTGGCTTTCATGAAGGGATGCATTTCCAAAAAGTACCCTCATTTTAGGGACAAGGCAACTAAGAATCTGCAAAGTGTCCCAAGCCATATGGAAAATGAGGGCTGAAATACAAAAATCCTAAGGTGTTTTTTTTTTGCCATAAAGGCTTGATTTCCTTGTCAGATGAATGGAGGCTGAGCCTTGCTGCAACCTGACCCCAAACCCTGCTGCAGTAGGTCTGCTGGCTGCCCACACCCGCTTCAGGGCTGACCCCAGGAATGCAGTGGGGCAGGGAAGGTGTTATTTGCCCTTTGTAAAGGTCATCTGTCTCTTCGTGTCTTCCTGTGTCACCCACTGACTGGATCTGCAAAATCTCCACAAGATAGGTCTTTGGTGACTTGAATCACCCAAAACCATTGCCCACAGATCTTCCCTATTAAACGTGGCAGTTTTTCTGTTTGCAGGTGTCACTGGCTCCCTTCTGAGGCACAGGAGCACCAGTCCCTCCAGCTCCCACAGACAAAGGGCTCCCAGATCCCAGCTACTGCTCTCTACCAGCAGCAAGTACCAGACAGTTACGTCTGATGAAAGCTGGAGAGGCCATATCCATGATCAATTTTTAATTCTATACACCAGAGTTTGGACAAAAAAACACTGAAAGCAATCCTGAATTTCAAAAACTAATGGGCGAGCTGTGTGAACATAAACATAACATGAAAAGGGATATTGTGTTAGTTAAAATCTAAATTATATGCTCAAAAAAGACCATGACATTAAATTTTCCATTGTCCCTCTAATTAAGCAATTTGTCTTCAACTGAAAAAAAGGTATATTTCATAGCAACTCCCTTGTATGAGACATTTGCAAGAAAAGAAACTCGCTCAGGTTCATCAGTGTCATCACACTAATGGTTTCAAATGCTCCTGACATAGCAGAACTATGAGATTTGAAGATTTAAAGACTTGCAGAATCTCAGCCCCATGGAACTGCCAAACATACAGACTAGGAATATGTTAATCACCTAGATATTTTCTCCTGATAAATCTTTACAAATCTGAGAAACCTAGAACTCTATCTTCATTCTGTACTATAGGAAAGACATTTTGGAAACCCCTACCAGCAGTTTCCATAATCTTCTCACAAATCATTTTACAATCCCTGTGAAAGCAATCCATTTTTTTTGTTTTCTGAGTGTCTGATCTCATGCAGATCATGTGACATCTAAAGGTCATGCATGAGTCCAAAAAAAAGCTTGTACATTAATTGCGAATTTTTGTTAGAGATCAATTATTACCTTCAATTACTAATAAAGATAAGCAGTATATAATTATTTTTCTTATTTACATCTAGAATGGCTTGTGTATACAATTATCTTTCTACAACCACAAGCCCCAAAAGAAATATAGCCATGGGGTAGCATTTTCCATAACTGTCCTGGTTGCTTTGAACTGTACTCACACAGGGTGGCACAAGCCAGGGCAGGATCATGCCCACAGCACACGGGGCAGGGTGTCAGACCCGCGAGGTAGCAGGTTCCACCTTCTGCTGGTGCAGGTTTGGGGGCTGCCTGCAAGGCAGCAGGCAGGCAGGCAGGAGGGGAAGAACAGCAGGGTGCTCTAACTGCTCCAGAGGCAGAACAGACAAAGCTGCTGGGCCAAGCTACCTGTGAAAGCTCATGAAAGCCCCTCTTTATGCCACTTGTGTTACAGAGGGTCTCATTCCACATGTTCAACATGTTCCATTGTTCAGATGATTCAGGCACGTGGTTTATCGGCCTTTCAGATCATTTTCAGGCCTTTTGGGTATTGATCTGTTCTTCTTGCAGGAGCAGCATGCAGTCTGTCACCTCCTCATTCTTCATATGATGGTTTGTATGTAGGCCTGAATCCAGGCAAGGAGAATGTCCAGCTCATGGATAGCCTTGTAGACTCCCTGATCTCCAAGCTGTTGAGAAGGTAAAAGCATCAGAAAAGAAACCAGCTACAGCCCTTGAACAGTGCAGCGGGGAGCCAGCTCCTCCTGTTCTTACCTTGAGAAACACTCTCTTTAACTCTTTGACTGCAGAAGTTAACCTTGTGGATGGAGCACACGGAAGCTGAAGGATGAAAAAAAAAACCCGAAGATGCTGTTATAAAGACATAGTGATGAGGAAGAGTCCAGCCCACAGTGTGGCACTATAGGGCTACCAGTGAAATGTGTGATCTCAGCATAATTTCAGTATCTCCCAGTACTTCAAATGTGTTTTTTTATCTGTGTGCTCCCTGCCAAGCTGAGTTCACAACACCCAAAATTGGTACTAAGAGTACCTCTAAGTTTTCTTATTAAACACTTTCTATTTGTCTCAGGAATCTTTACATAAATTTCAGTAAACAGCTTTTGCACATGGTATCCTAGCTCTAAAATTCAAAGACATTTAGCTCTGGACCCTCAGAACCTTTGAACCCAAGAGAAGGCAAAGACCATTGCACTGTACAGGGAGCAAATTTGCACATTTCTGCAAGCCCTCCAAATATGTTTATAAAGTTAATTTATGCTTTTCTCTGTTTCCCTGACCATCTCTTCGCTGTCTGCCTAATTACACTTTGCCGTTTCAGCTGTTTTTTTATACTTGCCAAACTAAGCTTTCTGAGCAACATGGCTTGCTGATCCTCAGCTACCTGTATTGTCAAACGGGAAAATAAGTTCTTTCAGACAATAAAACAAGGAAAAAAAAAATGTTTTTCCATCTACAAACAAAGACAACATGTTTGAAAAGAAAAAAGGCAAAGGTCCTCATGTCAACTCATGGAAGGAAATAACACCTCTGAAATTAATGGTTAGTCCTTTTCTATCTCTCATACAGTACTTTGGAAAGGAGCACAAACATTTTCAGGTTACCTCTTTGTGCTTCCCGAAGTCACCTAACATGATGAAAGTGTAAAGAAAAGCAAATCTTTAAGAGAGTTCAAAGAAAGTGTAAGTAAAAGTAAATGTCAAATAATCTTCTAACCAAGGCAGTCCTCCTTTTTTAACTTGGAGCTTTTTGTTGTTGTTGTTGTTGTTGTTTTTTGTTTTTTGGTTGTTTTTTTTTTCATGATCTTCATCTTATGTGATACTGATTTCCACAAAATATCATTTGGTAGCAGAAGTGACCTTAAATGAGTATGTTTGCTTTAGTGGTGATACACATTACAAACTCTTATCTTGCTGCATACACTGCAAGTAACTAGATGACTTAGCCAGCAAGTAAGAGTATTGAAAACATTACTCTAACTCAGCTTGAGGTCTACAAGCTCTGCCAAAAATGATAGAGAAATATTAAGGGCTCTGAGGGAAATATATTGTCATTCTGCACTCCATTGAAATATGAGAAAACACTTCGACAATATGCTGCTGATGTAGGAACATGAGTCCAAACTCGGAAGCAACTTCACACTGTTCTCAGCAATGCTGACCAGGGCATTCAAACAAGTAATGAAGGCAGTGGTGCTGCAGGTGGATGCTCCAAGTATCCAAGGAAAAATGTCTGTTCCCTTAACCTTGGAGCCATAATCTAAATGAAAAGTCTGACTTTACCACAGAAAATCAGTTTAGAGATTTTCAGACTTATGTATTTCTAAAAGACTGAACTTGGGCCCCTATGTAACTGAAAAATATTAATGATTCCTTGTTTGGACACAATGAAGAACTGGTAGGATGAGAATGATAATATTGTAGTATAAAGTGTTTGGAAGTGGTTGGGAGGCAACTATTGCTAGGACTTTTAGGTAGCACACATGCCTTTAGCTGGCTGAACTACAGCTTGAGTTTGTGAAAAATATAAGTTAAATATGTCTATAAAGATGTCACTGTCTCCCTTAGTTGTAAAGAAAACCTTTTTCTTGGCAGGTAAAAAATTAATTGCATAAGTATGTTGTCATGGTAGAAAACCTTTCTGATAAACATCTTATACTGAAGAGCTTATGTACATGGATGAACAAGTGCTAATTTATTGAGGAATAATATGATGAAAAAATATCAAGTTTACTATTAGCAAAGGATCCATTACTTTCACTCTATTCATTATTTATTTTTAAATTCTTTCACATGGTTTTGTATTTCTGGGTTTGAATTAGTACAAACGTTTCAAAAAATATTTGTTTCCAGAATTGAGGTGTCTCCTGGGAAATCAAAGCCATCATTTCTCAAAGAGCTGTTGGTTTTTTGCTAGCAGAGACAGTCTTATCTCTCTCTTACCAGCACTTTTTAAGACACAAAAATGTAAATTTTTATGTTTCACCTTCTGTTGGGTAAACCACTGGTATTAATTATGAAAAGTAATTAAGTAGGTCTGAGAAACCTGCGGCATTTTGTCTCCATATAGCACAGAAGCAAATGCATTACTAAGCTATCTAGCAAGCCACAGTCACGGGATATTCTGAATTCAGTCACAATTGACAGTCTAAACTCCTCAGTGTATACTGGTCTTTGTATAGAATGTAATTGTTTCTCCAGACAAGAATGTAATCTCTATAAAGCATATTATACCATTTGAAATTATATTATTGCATTCTGGAATTACAGCATTATCTGGAGTTTTGACAGACACAAATAATCACAACAGACTGCTGTGAATAACAGCTGTAAATTCCAAGTGTTTAGCATGGTTTGAAGCACAGAACCTGAAAGCTGGTGGAATTTTCTCCCATTAAGATTTGAATCTTTTTACATTATGCAAATACCCCAGTTGAGTTCTGACCTATAACTATACAAAGAGATCGCTGAAGCTATTTGTTTTCACCTTGCAAATATTTTTGTGCAGGTAGAACCACTGTCCTTTTCTTTCATGCTACCATGCAGTTCAGAATAGAAAAAGTTTCAATTAATTTAATTCATTAATTCATTGACTTGCCATCCTGCTCTCACTTTTTAAAATCACAATTTGCCTGGATATCCATGGCTATATTTCACCCTAGGTCAGGCTCCACTTTCTGAGACACTGTTATTGGCAAAGACTTCAGGTTTAGTGCTGGAAAAAATATATCCATAGGATATTTAGCTTTAAGACACACACAGTCACTACTTGTTTACTCTTAAAAATTAGATGAGAAATGACCAACAAGTGATGGCATCATTGTAGCATCCTACCCGGTATGTTAAGTGTGCTCTAACTGCTGTCCTGTTGTTACTTAGGCATAGTTGGTAAGAATGCCTTTTTTGGGGCACCTGGAGACATTTTGCCAGTGGGCAGCATCACTCTCTGGCAACCTGCTCTGACAATGAGCACAGCTAATATGTAGGAACTACTCCCATGTGCTTCATAATTGTGGTCCCTGCTTACTCATGAGACACCACCAGTTCTTTCAAAGTTCAGTATGGAAGAGCAGAGATGACATGTGAGTGAAGATTACACTTCTGCACAGGGAATGCTGTTGAAGAAGGAAAGCGTTATCACTGTTACATCAGATAAACTTGAGGAGCCACATTTCCCCCTGCGATCACCCTGTTCCTTTGCAGCTTTAGTGATGAGAGGGCAGCACAAGTTGACATCGTCAGTAGGGAAGTGGCTTGGCTCCATGGGATCTCCACCACCTTTCACATTCCCCACAAGATCACTCTGGGAGGGAATGGACAGTGTTAAACTTCTCTGAGCCCAGTGGAGAAGCCCTCATGAATTGGGTCTCCTTGTGACATGGCACACACCATGACTCTGAATCACGCTCTGCCTTTCCATCTGAAAAACTGCAATGGAGCCCTTCCCTAACTTTTCACATGGACAAAGTTTGCTTAGCCCTCAGGAATATACTCACACAGGCATCCATGTTTGCTTGCAGGACCTGGAAGGTACTAATAAAGTACAACTTGTCGCTTCCTACCTCAAGGCGACTGAAGACATTTTTCACATAGAAGGAGAGGAGCTGATCTCGAACACTGCAGTTTGTCTGAAAACAAATCAAGTAATGATTTGCCAAATGAACACCTCACAAGTCAACTTTGGCCTAAAATTTCAGTCTCATAAAGACACGCATGTTTAGGAAGTGCGCAATCAATAAAACCATTTTTATGAATTTTAGTATCTGATTAAGCTGCTTTCTTTTCTTTTAAACAAAGGCTCAATCTACCTCTATGGTTTCTGAAGGAGAGGGAGGAAGGTGCTGTGCTGGCAGGCACAGGGCTATTTGTAAGACCAATCATGAACAGAAGTGACAGCAACAAATGTTCTTAACACACAAAGAGTAAATGGAAGATAAATTGGGGATTTAAGTCAGACCATGTTGGTCAAATTGTAGGAGTCATTGTGGGTGTCATTTTTCCATTCCTTCACATCACTGTCCCATGTCATTTGATATGCTGTTGGGTATCCAGCCCATCCCCAGCTCTCCTCCAGAAAAGACCAGTCATCCTGTCAACTCTGAGTCATATCTGCCTGACCTGTGGGTTCTCTTGGACAGTAAAGGTATTTCAAATGACTATATTACTATTTTTGGGCAATGGAATGGAGTGCCAGGTGTGAGATTACTGTCAGGAGGGTAATGCAGCTGCAGATGACACTACTCAAATGTGGATATCTGTGTGTAGGTCCCACAGGCAAATGAGGAGCCTTCATTCCCAAGGTAATCGGTGAAATCCAAGGGACATCAAAGGCCAATAGGTCTATACTTAAGGATAAACCAACACAGCTGGCCCTGCTGATTAGATCACTGCATGAAGAAAACTAAAATATCTCACACACTTACAGTCACTTTCAATTAGATGCCCCAAGGTTTGTTTCTCGCTCCCATGCTAAATTGCACGGGGAACTCTTATGTCTCTCTTCCAGTGCACCTGCAGAAGTCTAACATCAAGGCAGCTCAACTCTCTGCAGCATTCTTGGGCTATCCATGGTACTGCACACCCTCAGCAGAAGGTGTCTCAGCTGCAGAACAGAGATTGTGGCTCTGGCCCTCCTGTGAGGGCTGGTGCCTGAAAGCATTCCTGGAAGGCTCACATGCACCCAGGGCTCACAGGAGCCACAAACACTCCACCCCAAATTCCCTGGCAGAGCTGCCTACAAAGAAGTGTCTCATGGCAGGCATTCCAAATCCACCTCTTCCTCCCCAAACCATGATGAACTGTCCCTTCATGTCCCAGGGGAATATCCCTTTCTTGCAAGAGAAATAACACTTCCGCTAAGCATGAGGCATTTGGCTTTCATAAATGTGTTTCCCAAATAAACACAAGTGATTTTTGCATCAGCTGCCATTGCTTTTGATCATATATTTCTGTTTCTATCGACTAAAGGAAAGTTGAAGTGAGAAAATGGAAAACCGGTAGTATAAATCCTACCATGAACAGCATTTTTGTAGTCTTCTTAAGCAGTCTCGTGGTCTTGATGAGATCCTTCTATAAAATATAATGCAATAGTATTAATTAACCTGAGCAGAAGAAGGGAGACAGTTTTAAGTCTGGTTTGTATAAAACTTAGTAACAATAATACTAATCTTCATTGTCTTCTTCACATGTAGGGTGAATCTCAGTAAATCTGTATTCCAATCCTAGCCTAGCTGCAAATTTCTTACATGGAAAACTCATCCCACCTCTCTCTGCATCTTCTATGAATCATTTTTCCCACCTTTACAAAAGAAGTAGCTGCCCTACTGCCTGATCGATTACCCTGTCTCTCAGGACTGTAGATATCATTCAACTTGTTAAAGTTTCCAGAAACTCAGTAATTAAACTAATAAAGAAGCATCTAAAAATAAAATAAACATTTTCAATTAGTGGGATCAACTTACAGGAACAGATGATTTTAAACTAGTTGCCTTGATATACAGGTTCTCTGTCACTTGGGAGAGGAGTCCTTTTCGGCACGTATGTTTTCCTGTAGGTGATTTTTTGCCTTCCACAGCAAAAAGACAAAGCAGAAATAAAAAATGCCCAGATCTGAAAATATAACATCCTTTCATCTTCGTTCCCAAATCTTTGAGCCTCCACAGTCACAGCAGCATGTGTGATGCAGCCAGACTGGTTAGATGACAGAGGTTAACCTAATTTTGTTTACCCTCAAAGTAGCTTCTTCCCCGAGATGCTCACACAGATAACCTATTGCTCATGTGGTGGCTGATCGGTATTTTTGCTGTGCTTTTTTATACATCTTGCTCTACTTTCAACAAATTTGACCACAATCATCTGTGACATTTTTCTAAGCGACATCTCCATATTTACTGGCAACAGGGTCAAGGTTTCCAAGAAAGAAGAATTTCCCTATCATATGAGAAGTCTTCTTTCATTTAAGTGTTGGTCAAGTGAGGAAAAGGTAGTTGAGAACTAGTTTAGTTTCACAACGATGTATGCGAAATGCATTTTTGGGGTTTTTTTAATTTTTCCACAAAATCTTATGGCAGCATTACTTTTCTGAAAGGTAATGTCCCAGAAAGAAAATAAAACCCCTTTCCCTATTTACCCTGAAAAGCATTAGAAAATCTGTAATCTATAAGGAAATTGGACTGTATGGTACTTAAAACTTCCCTGTTCAGTTTTTGAGAAGAGTATTTTTCCAGGGTGGAGCATCGAATAGCAAAGGTGTCTGCTGCCTATTTTAAATTCTGTAGTCCTTCTCCAGGGCAGATTTTGCCCTAGAAGGAGCAGTAGGCTGCTGATTGTGAAAGGGAAGGCTCCTTCTCCTGTGGAAGGACCAGGGCATCCTTGGCTACCAAGTTGCTTTAAAAGCCCATTGAGAGTCAAAGGCACTGGGAAATAATGTGCAAGAACCCAGCACATCCATCACAGAGGTGGTGAAAGTAAGACAGTAGAATCAGATGATCACTCTTCTACAAAGGTGGTCTAACAGAGATTGGTCAATCTCTGTCTCTGGCCTGTTTCCAAAGGCTGTGGGTTTCTCAGATACCACTCCACACAGGAAAGATCATCACTCCAAGGATAGACTTGGAAATCATGAAGTAACACCAGCCATGTGAGGCTGTTAAGCCAAGGATGGTTTTAAGTGAAATGTCAAGATCCTGGAACTGGCTGAGGTGTGTGTAAGAAGACAAAGAAAGTGGGTTTTGGTCTGGAACATAATTTCCTTTACAACATTTTTGTTGAATGCAAAAGCAAGCCCTTGAAATATTCATAAAGGACACAGTTTTTTGCTTGTTTAATCTTTCAAAAGCAACATAGAACACCCTAAACAGCTCAAAGTGGCTTAAACTGCAACTGAAATGGCTCAAAGTGACCATGATCTGTCAAATCCAGTAGCAGAGGTGTTTGTCCCTCTATGGTGCCACCAGCGTGCCTGTGCCCAAGCCAGCTCTGAAAGGAAGAAAGGTGAGAATATCTGGGTAATTAATTCACTTCAGCCTCCATCCCACTGACCATTTACACAGACAAGCATGCATGCAGCCTGCAGGCCAACCCTTGTCTGGAAAATTGGCTCATAGTAGTTCTGTATTTGTACAAAATCTATCACAGCTCTGAGGGTTCCTGTTATACTAATAGAAGGTCACAAGGAACAATTTAATTCTGGTGGGTATTTAGGGCAACCATTTTTAGAAAATTGCAGACACAGTATTGAATGCTAAGAGCTTCTCTTCTCCAAACTACTGTCTCCAAGGGAGGTATTAGGGTATCTCAATTTTTTATGCCTAATAGTAGTGTTCCCCCCCTCAGTTTTTGTAAAATCTCTCTAAACTTCTTTCCTGTTTATCAAATCATAAATCATCATGTTTCTGAGGACAAGTACTGCACCTCTTCATGAAGACCTCTTATTTTTCAGAAGACTTAAGTGAATCAAACAGGATAAGAAAACAAAAGAAATAGTAGAGAATAGTCTTAAGAGAAAACATAACATTAGCAGCAGTTAAGTGAATACAAGTAATGTTCATAGTAAGTACATGACATTTAATTCTACTTATACTAACAGGAAATGAAATAAAAATTGTGAAAAATGAGAAGATTCATAAGCAAGAAACAAGGCTTTTTGTGAATTGAGATCAAAAATCCATTTAAGTTGCAAAACAATCAGTACATATGATTGTTACCTCAAATGGATGAACAGAACTTTGCAGGAATGGTAGATGGTTCTCCACAGATCAGGAGAATTTATTATTAATAATATATACTAATCTCATGAAGATCAAGACAATTCTGTGGCTCACAATAAGGCAGGGAAGAAAAGATCTTCCTCAGGCTGTTGTTTTCAGGTACTCACATGGACCATAGGTCATACACAGCTTTCTCTGAAAATTAGTCCCTACGCAGGGTAAATCAGGGAAGATTTTCTTATTTTATAAGCTGACTACTCTGGTGGTTTTTCTTATGCTTTTATCTTAGTTATTTTCTTTCTTGTTCATTTTCATGATAGTAAGATTTGCACATTTCTGTATAGATGTAACACATGAACTTCACTTGTGTTACCAGAACTGTATCACTCCTGAAGTATCTGCTGAGAGTGTACATCTAGTTTATTTCTTCTGGGGCAAGGTCATTGAACTTCCCTGGTTTCCAGCTTGCACATGGAAGCCAACATGCTTTGTGGTGTGCCTTGTTGTTGTCCTCAGACTATCTTTGGATACAACAGTTCCAGTGCCCGTACAAAGCTTTGCAGGTATTTTCTGTCTTCATTGCTAAAAGGGCTGCTCTCTGAATTGTTTCTTTCTTCTGCTCCTTATAGCTTTAAAATACTGAGTAATACTGGTTCTTTTGTATTCTTTATTATTTATACCATAGTTATGTCTGAGTGCCAAAGTGGCATTAAACTACATGTACAAAGTGCTACATAAGACCCAGAAAGAAAAGTCCATCTTTGTTCTGAACAAGTAGCACATGAAAAAGTTGAAGAATATTGCCTATTTTTTGACTAGAAATCAAATTGTCATATCAAAAATTGTGGAACTATAATTTATTTCATAGGATTGGTCACCCCCATTCTGTTATTAAAGAAGTAATAGGAAAGCCCTATTTTATTTTTATTTCTTTTTTGAAGTATGGCTACCTTGCGCTTGCATCCATTTGCATTATTTTACACCACCCAGTTGAAAAGTTAGCCAATTCAGTAATACATTTACTTATTCACATCCAGAGCCCAATGAAAAGGTGTCACTTACAGCCCTGTAAGTACGGTGATAGAAGTTCACAGAAAAGACAAAATGAAACTTGTGGGCTCAAGAGTTTTCCAGCAACGTTAGAAGTTTCAGAGATGTTGAACATTATTGATTTTCTTATGAAAAGCCACTACAGACTGCCTAAATGACCCATTTATTCCATTTAGAGGAAAACTGTTGACCAAGGAGTACCACACCAAGGCAGTTTTGCATTCTGACTGTGTAGCTTTCACTCAAGATCCTCTTCTATGAACAAACTAACAATAGGAAGCTTCTTTGATGTTCACATGTCATGTGTGCTGAGGTTCAGTGCACCTCATCTGGCAAGCATGGCCAGCATTCAGAGTGTTTAAAATACAGATCACAGTTCACATAAGCACTAAAATGCACATAAAGCCTCAGGCCATCATCATCTCCATTTTCCAAAAGTCGAAGATCTCCTCCCTTTGTTGGTTCTTTTTGTCCCTGGGCCTCATCAGTGCTTCAGTGTTGGTGAAGCTACTGTGATGTGTAGATGGTTCTGTGGAAAAATGCATTTCCCAGAGCTGTTACAGGTGGGATGTTTGAAGAACCCTAGGCTACCTAAATTACCCACACAAACTCAGCACACAGGCATCCAGTGATCCACTACCAGTAGCCTCAATGGCTATAAACATCAGGGAAACAACAGAATAGCACAAACAAATGGTAGCAGCAGCTACATCTTGCATATTATACACACACTGCTCTGGTTAGGAAAAATAAACCTGCATAAGTGAAATAAGGACAGTGCAAAGAGAGCAAAAATCACTGGATGTCCAGGACTGGATATCAATCTGGTGCTTTTCCCATCCTTACACACGGAATCCCTACATTTGTTCATCTGCTTTTCATGGTGCCTGTCAGGGTGTCCCTCAAATGCCTTTGCCAAAGAGCAATGAAGATTTAGGACAGAAGTGAGCTCTGGAAGTCATCTTGTCAACTGTCCTGTTCAAGGAGGGCCACTTACACCTACTTGCCTGGGACTGTGCCTGAGCAGGTTTTGAATAACTCTGAAGATGAGACCTCACAACCGCTCTGGTCAACCGGTTGATGTTTAGTTTTGTGACCAAATTTTTGGCCACAGTAGGAAACGGTCTTGTGTTCAGGTGAAATTTCAAGGATTGTAATTTGTTCCTAATTGCTTCTTGTCCTGTCATTGGGCACCACTGAGAGGAGCCTGGCTCTCTTCTTTGCTTCCTCTTTTCAGCATTTGTGTTCATTGATGAGATCTCCTTGACTCTTCCCCAAGCTGAACAGTCACAACTCCCACCACCTCTCCTCAGACAAAAGACACTCCAGTCCTTTAATTATCTCTGTAGTACTTCACCACCAGGTCCACAAATACAATTCTCTCAGAAGTTTTCCACTCTATGTCTTACACAAACCTCATAAAAATTTTCAGGTATTAAGTAAAACAGAAATCAGACTCAAACCCAGATGAAGAAGACAGACTACACTAAATCAACCCAAAACAAAACCAAAAAACCCCAAACACAATTACATTTTCCCTGGGCATTTACATCCCTTTGCATTTTATGTATAACAACTTCTGAGTTATTCAAATGTAAATTGCTATAAAACATGCTGTCAGTCTTCTGTCATTCTCAGGACTAGTTCAGGTGGTGGATCTCCCTGTACTACTGGACTGCTTTGGTATTTCATTTACAGATGGCTCACAATTATCTGTCAAGCTACTTTTACTTCAGAAATTGGGTAAGAAGGTTCAGTACATTCAATCTTTTCAGAGACAGATTGGAGTTCATTTTTTTTTAACCACAAAGGTACTAGAACTAAAATTTTGCACTTGTGCACAGAAATAGACAACAAACAAAAAAATTAGTTTCCTAAGCAGTAGCAGTTTTTATGGCCAACTATGAACTGCTTCAGAAGAATGCTCAGTGCTATCTGCTCAAGATACATCTCAAATGTCCAGTTATGTAGTTAAAAATTAGTATTCACTTTATGGCTGGACAAGGAGCTGAATTTGACATAAAACCTTTATGCATATAGTCTTTACTAGTCACATTCATGTAGTCTTGCATTTGAGAATAGAGATTATAAAAGAAACAGACATGAAAAAAATGTTTGGGCATCATTCCCATCAACCAGTTGAGATCTCTCATTTAGCAACAGTGATTCAATCCCCAAACTCTTTAGAAAGCATTTGTTTGCCACCACCAAGCTCACACAAGGAAGTCCCTACACAGCAATATTTCTGCAGAGTGTACAGATGTGCTCGGCAAGAGCAGCTCAGCCTGCCCACATGGGGAAGTGGCTATTCCAAACTCCTTGGCTTCTCTTGTGACGTTCTTCTGAACGCAGGAGCATTCAAAAGTCTGTGACCTGCTTTCTCTTGCAATGTCATCATGGCATTAATAAAAGGTTGTACCAAAATTACAAAAGGAAAAAGCCAACCTCATGGAAATCTGAGTCTGGTGCTGGGGGAGGAGGATGTCCACCTCTACTAGGCTGGTAGAAGTGTGTCAGTTTGCATGGCACAACTCTTACCCTGGAAACCTTGTCCTCCTTCTACTTTTGTGCAGCTTTTTTTTTTTCAGTTTTCTCTCTCCCCATGATCTTTTCAAACCTTCATTATTGTTTCTTTTTTCAAAAATTTCTACACGTTCTTTCCCCTCTGTTCTCTTAACCCAGGACATTCCTGAGTGTTTCAGCAATGCCCATACAGCTCTATGAGTTACACCACCCGGGAGCTGGGCTGGAAGACTGGCACTGAATCTCCCAGCTGATATGCCCATGCTAATGACAGGCTATAAATTGAACCACAATGTGAAAAATCACATTGGTGATTTTATTGGTTTTTTGGGATTTTTTTCAAGAATAGGCCTTCATTTGAAACAAACAAACAAACAAATAACCCAACCTATGTAGGAAATATTTGCTTGCAGCGCGTTTCTATAGTTTCAGTAAAGAAATTAAGTCATCCATTTGGTTTGGAGCTAACGTTTTTCTGTTTAGTGAAAACTGAATCTTAGCTTCAGCCAGGCAATTTTGAGCAAAAAAATAAAACCTCCTGTACAGGAAAAAAAAAAAAAAAAAAAAAAAAGAANAAAGAAAAAAAAAAAAAAAAAAAAAAAAAGAAACTTGCTAAGTCATCTCTCAGGTCAACTCTCTTACAAGTGATATTTGTTCCAAAATCCTGGTCAAAGTCCTGTTGGACTCTGCTGGGTTCTCCTGCAGGACATCTGCCACCTCGACTCTCCAGTATAGGCCCAGAGAACAAAACCTAGAGAAGCAACAGTGCAGCAAGCAACAAAATTATTTCCCAGGGTGCTTTTGTGTTTGGAAGTGCTGTTCCCCCCTCAGCGAACTTAAACCTATTGGCAATAAGTGCACCTGCCTCTGGTGCCTTTCCCTCAGAAGCATCCTCGATCCCTTCAGCCAGAGGTTGCTGCTCGGGAGCCGTCTCCCCATTCAGCAGCACCTCCCTGGCTTCAGACTGTCCACTTCCCACCGTGCATCTTCCTGCTCTGTGAAGTGCTGCTTTCAGTGAACCTCACCCACAGAGGCATTCTGGGGCGAAATTTACTGATCTAATTATCAGATATGGTCACATCTAGCAGGTTTTTTTGTTAGAAGATGTATAGGTGCAAAATAATGATTTACTTTTGAGAAGTTCCGAAGCATGCAAAATCCTGTGGCACAGTCATTAGAGAAGTATCTGATGGTGCTGTAAAAACTGAATTTCTTTTGGCTCAGTATAAAATTTATTAGGATTTGTAAAACAGAGATTGCACTGTAAAGACTCCTAAAAGTTATAGAAAAAACAAAATAACACAAAATATAGAAATGAAGAAAGATAGCTGCCACAGATGTCAAAATATCCACTGAGGTTTTCACTTTACATCAGGAAACTTTTGATGATTTTTCCAATTAAAACAACAGAAAAACTTTATTTTAGAAACCTAAGAAAAAGGTAGAATACTGGTTATATCTAACTTCAGATAACTTGCTTGTTTGGAGTTTCACTCTTTAGCCTATTTTCAGGGTCTACTTTTTTACTTAATGTGTAACACAACATGTAAACACATGCACAACTTTAAATTACAGAAATGTTTTAACAGTTACCTTCTTGAAGAGCTTCTTGAACAAAACAGAAATATTCCATCGCTTAATATTTGTAGATTTAGTAGAGCTTTCAGAGAATCCTTATATGTAAAGTTACAATTACAGACCTCAGCACTGACTTTTCAAATTCCCATACATCCAATTAATAATGTAATTGTGACAGAATTTTATATTATCTAATACACTTGTAGGAGTGAAGCAAAACTAATTAGTAAGTTCTTTGTGTTCTCCATATGAAAATAACTGCTTTTACTTTTTAAAGTTATAGTTTGCAGAGAACAATAAATGAACATATTTTTGGGGGTTTTTTTTGGGGTTTTTTTTTTGTTTTGTTTTTTACAATTAAATATCAGTGCTGCGCTTAACATTTTTTGAGTTTCCAGGAAAAAATCACTCTTATGTAGAAAAGCAGAAAACCTTTTAAAAATCCAATTTAAAAGACCTTTCAAACTTAATAAAATCTTCAAGCTACCATTTGCTACAAAGAATAAAAACAAAAAACAAAAAAAAAAACCAAAAACAAACAAACAAACAAACAAAAAAACCTTGGCCACAATTTTTCTGATTTTTTTTTTGTATTGCCTAGATCACCGGAAAGAGTTTAATTCTATAGCTCACTGTGTGGGCTGGAAAAATCACACGACAGCCTTTATTTTAATTACTTTTTTCCCATCTCTAAGAATTTTCAGTACTTGTTCACATTTGTGAAGAAGATTTTATCCAAATTTAGTTTCAAATACACACGGGTTGTGAAAGGTTTCCTTCCATTTTCAGGTTTAGGTTAGATTATTTGAAAGCAAATTTTTACATATGAGAATTCTTTTTCTTGAGAAAAGGCATTTTTGTACCAGATTTCATTTCATTTAACTCAGCAGCTACATAAAAACCACATTTGTTGCCTTGATCTTCAGCCAACATGATTCAAAACTCAGGCAAGCCCTTCAAAGTATTCCAGGTCTGAAATGTTTGCCCAAACCTCTGAACAAATAAAAAGTTTATTTTTATTAATCTGTCACTTTGGAAAAGCAAACATTTTATCATATACATACAGGTTACTCCTGTAACCACATAGCAAGGAACAGGAGGTAATTTATTAATCACTCTTACCTTGGTTCTGGTAATGAGGTTAGGGTATAAGCCTAAGCCTGCCAGCCAAAACTTCATACTGCAGGTCTAACAAATTCTCTGGTTTACTCTTCAGCAGTGTAGAACAAAGAAAAAATTTAGCTGCTCCTGCCTTCCTATTTTCAGAGAAACCTCACACATTCACCTCCCTTAGAAAATTATCTCTATTATTCATTCATTTCCAGTGTCACTGGGTTATCAACAGAAGGTCCATAACTGCAAATATCAATGGAAAACAGCTAGGAAATGGAAGCTGAAATCTAATGCAGTTACATTCTTACTGCTAAAAGGTTTCCAAAGCAAAACAGCACAGAAAATGCTTCTCAATTCTGGTTCTTTCACTTGCTCTTAGCCTGACCCATGAGCAGTGCACCACCCTGAAGTCCACACCTGGAATTTGTCAGGCTGATGTCCGAGCCTGTGCTCATGACACGGGGCTGATACCAGAGGGACCAGGCTCTCCTCTGCTGCCCCCCTGGCTGCTGGCAGGGCTGGAGACAGGGCAGCCCCTCAGCTTTGCCAGCTGCCACCAAAGCTAGGGCAGATGACTCATATCAGGCTACTAACTAAATGAGGACAATATGGGGTGATTTAGCAATTTGCAGGATCAGAGTCTTGGTCGCTGATTTGTTTCGAGTTCCCAGAAATCCATGTCGTGTGAGAACTGAATCATTGGCAGATACTAAAATGAGAGCACAATGACAACACTGAGCAGCTCCCTGTTTCAAATTCTACAAGCTCACATGCCAAGCTAAACCAGGTATCTCAGTGTGTGAGCAACTGTCCTGCATTTTCTGAGCCACACACTGTTCTCATCAAGTCAAGATGCTTCCCTAAGCTTCACTGAACCTCTATTACATACAGGAGAAATTAACATAGTGTCAATGTTCTCATTAATGACTACAAACTAATCATATCTTTTGCCGATTGCTGTCCTTGACATACAAGCACTGTCTCTTTTTGTGTTGTCAAAGTAAAAAATAAGCCCTAGAGGTGATAGTCCCTAAATCTGATAATATATACCTAAAATCTCAGTCACACAATTTATTTATTTGGTGACAACATATGAAAAAGAGAGAATCTGAAGTTTCTTCCCCTATTGAACACTGTCAGGATTCACATTATAAAGAATAACTACTAAAGGGAAAAAGCTGGTCAAACCAGAAATTTTGTGTGTTTGGTAAGGAGTATTCACCTACGACAAGGTCTGAATATATCTAGACCCACAATAAATACAAGGTCACTGCAAAGACAAGCAGCATCTAAACTTTACATTGGAACCTCTTCTTCTCAAACAAGTATTAACATACCAGATTTTCGTTAAAAATCCTTTCATCAAATGAGTCCAATTCATCCTTCCATTATCTGTGCTGAAACCTTCCTTTTTTTTTTTTTTTTCTCTTTTTTTTTTTTTTTTTTGGCAATATAATTAACCTTATAAATACACAAGCTACAAGTCTACTTGCACACTTTGAAGTCAATAGGAGTTTTTTCCTACCTTCTGAGGAGCAGGACCCACCTGATGCAGGATGGTAAGATCCATTGGGGAGCTCTTACATCACAAGACCTAATCAGAAAGTCAATCTTCATGATTGCACAGCTTTTAGACTTTGCCACAGATGTATGATTGCCCCATTCTTTTCACATCTGAAGGAACATCATCACTATTCTTTAAATGTGCGGTAGGAGTCAGAAGTCTTTCTTCTGGAAAAAAAAACTGGAGAACAAAGTGAACTTTAAATTGGTGCAATTTTGCAGTTTTTGGAAAACAACATTGCTTTACATTCAGTCATTTGAAACTAGGCTTACAATTTCCAGGGGAAAAGCCTTACTGGTTCTTGAAAAAACAGCCATAGAACAGTTTCAAGTAAGCTAGTTAAAGACATATTTATCAGCCTGGCTTTTTTCAAATATTTTTGTCCATCCTGCCCTTAGCTAAAGAGAAAACATTTTTAGTTTAGAAGATTGCCCTTTTTTTAAAATTTGAACTTGAATAAGAAAAATGGCCAGGTCCTGGAAATATTAAATGCTGTGCTTTAATCCTTCACACTGGAAAAATATCTATATTTGGGTCCCATGAGCTAGTTTGCTGAATATATATGGTTCTTCTCAATATAATTTTTACTTTATTTTCTCCTTAGGGAAGGAAAAAAATATCCTTTGGAAAAGGAATATTTTCTTTTCACATCCATCATTGAATTCCAAACTACAGAAATTGACATATGTTAATTTGGCCAGAGATTTGTAAATTAAAGATTAACAGAGAGAGTGATTTCCTAGACTTGAGAAGAAATCTTTTCACTTGCGTTGCTGTTTAGCACTTTTGTTAGTGGTGAAGTTCATACAGTTAATCTGATAATATCTGCATCTTTGTGTTAGCCAGGAAAAAGGTGTCACAAATGGATATGTGCTATGAATCGTATGTAGCCCCAGATGTGCTATCAGCCTTAGCATAGTCTGTATTTTATAGCCTGCCTCACCCAAATTTGATTTTCTGACAAACATTCTTGAATGGCAAAAAATACTGGTCTGTATTTCCTGAGAAGTTGCATTGCTTTCCATCCTAAATGTGGGGGTTTTTGGGTGGTTTTTTTTACTGGGTCCCACACAACTGCACTGCAGGTTTGTCCCTCTTTCTGTGGTCATCACCTTGCTCCTGGCGGTATCACACATAGGCCTGAGACTGACTCTCATGTCTCAGACAATCCTGCTTCACATCAGCAGGGCATTTCAGCTCCCAGTGACTTTACAAACATCCTTACTGATGATGACTGTGACTGAAAAGTTTTTCAGGCATATACAGCTGTCCACTGCAGTCCATACCTCCCTCCTTCAGGGCAGCTACTTGTTTAGCTAACTGTGCTTTAAAGCACAAGCTGACATAATCACATGCCACTGATTTATGAACAGGAGAACAGGATAGCTTCAACATTTTGCATTGCCTAGAAGATACTTCCAGCTGTAAATTGGAGATATCAATCCTGTACTATTCTAGGTCACTTGGGGAGTATCTATTCATACATTGAATATGCAAATGTCTTAACTGAGTAACACTCCAGGCAATGTATTTAAGACACGTTTTTTAAACTGTCACCAATACTTACTCAGCAGGATGTGGAAACTTCTGTTCATTTTTTGGGCTCTTCTCTCTTCACAATATGACATTTCAGAGGCAGTTTTAGAAATTTTTTATAATTATCTGT